>PISX010022659.1:0-31297 GCA_004024625.1 Mellivora capensis
TTGCAGAAATGTCTGTTCATGTCCTCTGCCCATTTCTTGATTGGATTCTTTGTTCTTTGGGTATTGAGTTTGATAAGTTCCTTATATATTTTGGATACTAGCCCTTTATCTTATATGTCATTTGCAAACAGGGAGAGAATCTTAACCAGCCTCCATGCCCAGTATAGAGCCCAGCCAGGTGGTCGATCTCATGAACCTGAGATCATGATCTGAGCCCAAATCAAGAGTCAGATGCCTAACCGAATGAGCCACCAGGTATTCCTAAGAGGACTCCAGTTTATCCAGAACCAGTTTCTTACTGGCTGTCTTTCCTTGCCACATCATATGTCAGGCAAAGAGAAGAATTTCTCTACCTTCTAGGTCTGACCTGTTCATTCCTCTTAGACTGTTCTTATTGATAGGTGGTTCATTGGGTTTTGCCTTGTTCACAGCTAAGAATAAAGGAAAAATCTGACCCAACTTACCAGAACAGTGCAATAGCAGAGTTTGACAACCCGATGTTTAAAATAATGTGCTTCGGAAATGGTGGGTTGAGAGCTAAAATTTGTTCAGACAGGCCCCTGTGAATTCTTTTTTTTTTTTTTTTTAAGATTTATTTATTTGGCAGAGAGAGAGAGAGAGGAGGAAGCAGGCTCCCTGCTGAGCAGAGAGCCTGATGTGGGACTCGATCCCAGGACCCTGAGATCATGACCTGAGCTGAAGGCAGAGGCTTAACCCACTGAGCCACCCAGGCGTCCGCCCCTGTAAATTCTAATGTCTTTAGGGTTTCACATAGTTTTACAGTCCTGTACATTCTAAAGGTAGTGGCTTTTCTATACTCTTATGCATATACTGGTTATTTTTAGTGATAAAATCCCTCTTAATGTTTTGAGAAATAATTCAAATATTATGTATTTTCTGTGAGTGTGTAACCCTCTGGGTATTTCATGCCTACTTCATTAATCAAATTAATAATCCCAATATGAATAATAGCTGTCATTTATTAAATCTGCCAGCCACTTTATGTATTTCACCCTTCATTCCTCAAACCAACTGCATGAAATAGTGTCACCCCCATTTTACAAATGAGGAGACTGAGGCTCCAAAAAGATTGGGAGGCTGGGTGGCTCAACTGGTTGAGTGTCCAACTCTTGTTTTTGATTCATGTCACGATCGCATGGGTTGTGAGATCAAGCCCTGCCACAGGCTCTACGCTCAGTGGGGAGTCTACTTAAAAGACTCTCTCCCTCTGCCCCTTCCCCTGTTCTCTCTCTCTCAAATAAATAAATAAATAAGAATCTTTTTAGAAAAGAAAAAGATAAGCTTAACAATTTTGGGGGATTTAAAACTGTTCTACTGGGCTCTGAAGCTCATGTGTTTTGTTTTGTTTTCCAATATATTGCAAACATCTCATTCTTTTGCTTAGTAAAAAATTTTTTTGGTATGAGAACAATTTGAAGTCTCTGACCCTAATACAGAAATAATTCCCTGAACTTCAACATTTATTCAGCAAGATATTCATTAAGAACCTGCTCTTGTTCACGTCCTGTAGTATCTGCTGTAAAACAGCATTAGTAAGACAGAACACCTCCAAACAAGGATGTGTAAATGTAGCTGGGAGGACAAAGATATATTCAGCTTATGAGCTCACAGTTGGGATGAGGGTTACAGTGGAGCTACAAACTCGAGGCTAAAAGACACAGGTGAGTAGTTTTGCTGGGCTGATGGTGGTTGAGGACGATTGACTGTTTCATCCATGCCTTGAGGAGTGAGGGGTATCCACTGGGCAGAGAAAGTCTGGTGAATAGTCTAGTCAACATGACCCTGAGAATGGTGGAGTGGATCAGTGTGGGTAGTAGTTTTCAGAGAAGTTGCTGGACTGTAATAATGACAATGGAGGGTGGTGGTGGGGTTGAAATTTGAAACATATCATAAAAAACATGACCTGAGAATTCACCCTAAATTCAATACTTGGCAGTTTCCAAAACCGCTGGTTTTTCTTCTTTTGGTCTTTTCTTTCTTTCCTGATTATTGGATTTATGTAAGTCGGTGGGGGAAATTTTAGAAAGTACAAACAGGTATAATCAATCAGAAAAATAAAGTCACCCCTGTCTAGGACTTCAAGCATACTATTTTTCACATATGGAGGTAATTTCAAGTACTAAAACTTTGTAGTAGGCTTTTCTTACTTAATGAAGCTCCATATTTGCATCACAATACCATTAAAAAAAGTAGTTTTGTCTTTGTTACCTGCCCATCCTTTGTCCCTGTCTTTGGGGTTACCTTGGACTCCAGAACCTGCTGAGAAACAATTAGGCCTCAGTTCCCAGCCCATGGGACACTTTTTTTTTTTTTTTAAGTCCAGTGGCCATATCTGGTTGAACTATGTACAGATATCTGACCCAAGTTGGGCCTGTTATATCTTCTCAGAAGTTTAAAATGAAGCCACTGAAAGACTGAGTCATTACAATGGTGCTGGGTTCTGGAGCCAGATTTGGCATCAAGGCCAGTTAAAGACACATGAAACTAAAGTGGTAGAAGAGAAGTGGTCATGCTTTCCTTCAGAGACAGAGAAAGAGAGAGGTGGAGTAGAGGAGGTGTGCAGAGGGCCAGAGAAAAGAGACCAGGTGGACCAGAGAGAGATGAGGTTGAAGAGGGGAGCTGCCCAAGCATCTTCCAGTTCCCATGAATCCACCTGTGCTTCCTGTACTTCATTTCAGTTACATTCTTCATCAGTTTTTCACAGAAAGTCATTGGAATAGATACCCATTCCTTTCAACAAAAAACATTCTTACTTATAGCAATTTCTTTATCTTTCGTTTAAGCCTTAAGATTTTTTTCCCCAAATTTTGCTTTTGGTGTTTTTAAAAATTATATATGCTTTGCCATATTTGATAGCTATGTCTTTGGTCTTTTTCTTGGTCATTACTTACATTGCATTTACACTTAAATATTCTCCCCCTAATCAGAGATTACATAAAAATTCACCCCTAAATTTTTTTTATAGATTTGAAAAAAATATTGCCTTTATTTAAATCTAATCCTTATGGAATTTATTTTTCTGTATGTGTGAGATAAGCCTCTAACTGAAATATCTTTTAAAATGCAAATAGCTAATTAGTTGTTGCAGAATCATCCTCTCCTTTCCCACTGATTTGTGATATCTCTGTGATCATATGTTAAGTGTGTATAAATATAAAATTCACATGGGTCTCTTACTAGGTTATCTATCTATTCAAAAGAAAATATTTTTAAAAAATAAAGCAAATACTTCTAGTCTGTGGTCAGTAATGATCCCCGAAGAAATTGACTGGATTCAGAGGAGGATGGTGCTATGTTAGAGAACTTAGTTTAGCACGCCATTTGCTGCCTATGACTTTACTCTCTGTACTCTGAAAGACAGGTTGATATTTATATTGGAATGCTTCCATCTTCTTTCTGAGGCAGCTTGGGTAACCCTGACAATTCTGGTAGTTTTTGAAAATTTGATATAGGTTTTCCATTACAGAATTTCAACTTATGAAATTGTGTTTTATTTTAGAAAACATAAAACTATCCAGAGTTTAAAAATGTGCTAGATTGGAGCACCTGGCAGAGATGACAAGCATATCCTGTCATTTTCTTTTTTTTTTCTGTAGTGAATATGTTAATTGGTTAGGGTATCCCTTACCACTGAACTTGGATACAACATCAGAATCCTTCTTAACACAGTACTCCAAGCAACTACTATTACCAGTTGGTATTAACTGGTAAAATGTAATCTATTTTCAGATAAATTCTAGCAAGGAATATAAATTCCTAAGTTAAAGGTAAAGTAGAGGAAAAACCCTCAACAAAGTGGATTTAGAGGGAACATACCTCAACATAATAAATGCTATATATGAAAAACCCACAGCTAATTTCATAGTCAATGGTGAAAAAGTGAAAGCTTTTCCCCTAATATCAAGAATAAGACAAGGATTGTCCACTCTCACCACTTTCATTCAACACAGTATTGGAAGTCCTAGCCACAGCAATCAGACAAGAAAAAGGAAGGAAGGAGGGAAGGAAAGAAGGAAGGAAGGGAGGGAAATAAAGAAAAATACATCCATAGTTGTAAGGAAGAAGTAAAACTTTCACTATTTGCAGCAGATAACAGAATTAGAAAATCTTAAACACTACACCACTCTCAGAAATGATAAATTCAGTAAAATTGCAGGATATAAAATTAATATACAAATAACTTTTGTGTAGTTCTATACACTAATAATGAAGTAGCAGAAAGAAAAATTAAGAAAACAATCTTATTCACAATTGTATCAAAAATAACAAAGTATGCAGGAATAAACTTGATCAAGGAAGTGAAAGACCTGTATTCTGAAAACTATAAAACATGGATGAAAGAAATTGAAGACAACACAAAGAAATAGAAGGATATTCCATGCTCATGGATTGGAAGAACAAATATTGTTAAAATATCTGTACTGCCCAAAGCAATCTACACATTTGATTTAATCCCTGTGGAAATACCAACAGTATTTTTCACAGAACTAGAACAAATTATCCTAAAGTTTTTATGGAACCACAAAGACTCTGAATAGTGAAAGCAACCTTGAAAAAGAAGAACAAAACCAGAGGTATCACAATCCCAGATATCAAGATATACTACAAAGCTATAGTAATCAAAACAGTATGGCACAGCATTAAAAATAGACACATGGATAAATGGAAGAGAGTAGAGAGCCCAGAAATAAACCCATGATTATATGGTCAATTAATCTTTGACAAAGGAGGCAAGAATATGCAATGGGGAAAAGATACTCTCTTCAACAAACGATGTTGGAAAAACTGGACAGATACATGCAAAAGAATAAAACCAGACAGCTGTCTTACACCATACATAAAAATAAACCTGAACAGGATTAAAGAGTTAATGTGAGACTTGAAAGCATAAAAATCCTAGAAGAGATCATAGGCAGTAATTTCTCTGATATTGGCCATAATAACATCTTTCTAGATATATCTTCTGAGGCAAGGGAAACAAAAGCAAAAACAAACTATTGGAACTACATCAAAATAAAAAGCATCTGCACAGCAAAGGAAACAGTCAACAGAACTAAAAGACAACCTACTGAATGGGAGAAGATATACACAAATGACATATCTGATGAAGCATTAGTATTCAAAATAAAAAAAGAACTTACAGAACTCAACACATACAAAAAAATAGTCCAATTAAAATATGAGCAGAGGGGCGCCTGGGTGGCTCAGTGGTTAAAGCCTCTGCCTTCAGCTCAGGTCATGATCCTGGAGTCCTGGGATCAAGCCCCGCATCGGGCTCTCTGCTCAGCGGCGAGCCTGCTTCCCCCCTCTCACTCTGCCTGCCTCTCTGCCTACTTGTGATCTCTCTCTCTCTCTGTCAGATAAATAAATAAAATCTTTAAAAAAAAATAAAATATGAGCAGAAGACATGAACAGACATTTCTCCAAAGAAGACATACAGATGGCCAATATCATTAATCATCAGGGAAATATAAATCAAAATCACCATGAGATAGCACCTCACACCTGTCAGAATGGCTAAAACCAACAACACAGGAAGCAACAAGTGTTGGCGAGGACATGGAGAAAAAGGAACCCTCGTGCACTGTTGGTGGAAATGCGGACTGGGACAGCCACTTGGAGAACAGTGTGGAGGTTCCTAAAGAAATTGAAAACAGAATTGCTATGTGACCCAGTGATTCCACTACTGGATATTTACCCAAAGAATACAAAAACACTAATTTTCAGGGATACATGCACCCTTATGTTTATTGCAGCATTATTTACAATAGGCAAACATGGAAGCAGCCCAAGTGTCCATTGATAGATGAAGGGATAAGAAAGAAGTGGTATATATACATATATACAATGGATTATTACTCAGCCATACAAAAGGATGAAATCTTGTTATTCACAAACAACATAATGGATCCAGAGAATAAAGTGTTAAGCAAAATAAGTCAATCAGAAAAAGACAAATATCATATGATTTTACTCAACTGTAGAATTTAAGAAACAAAGAAAAAAGAGGAAAACCAAGAAACCAACTCTTAACTATAAAGAACAAACTGATGGTTATCAGAGGGGAGGTAGGCAGGGGGGATGGATGAAATAGGTGATGTGGATTAAGACTACACTACCATGATGAGCACTGAGTAATGTATAGAATTGTGGAACCACTGTATTGTACACCTGAAACTAATACAACATTGTATGTTAACTACACTGGAATTTTTTTAAAAAGGTAAAGTGGAGGAGCTATATTATAGAAAGGGCTGGAATAGATTTAGGGAAGCACTCTTAAACTTTTTTTTTTTTTACTGCAAACCATAATAATTAAAACATTTTACATTTCCCCATTTAGCCATATATAGAGGAGGACAATTGGACAAAAGGTTGATGGATTTTTTGAAAAAGGTAATTTATACTAACTCTGCAATATTGGAATGAATAGGTTAGTCTTTAAAAAATTCTTTTTGGATATTCTAAGATTGGTATAATCAGACAGAATGATTTCTGTTCTAGTCTCTTTGTGATTAATCTGAAGGGGAAAATCTAAATTTTTATTGGATTGAACTCGAGCTTGGACTTAGGTACCCTGTCAAAGCTTAGAATAAATCTCAGTAGAAATTTGCTAATATGTAGGGGAAAAAATTCTATAGTCATCAGTTTTTAGCTCAGACAATATTCATTTGGTTTGTGGTAGATTGATAGGTTCGAGGACTTTCATCTCCCCATATGCCTAATCATTATTTAGTTGATAAAAAAAAAAAAAACAATTCTGGACTGGATTCTTAATATTGCAAGCTGTGTGACCTTACCGAGCTTACTTAAACTTGCTAATTTGAAACCCTACAATAGTTAAAAATCTATGTGCTTAAAAAAGAAACTGCATCAAACTTGAATGTCTCTTCTTTTAAGAAGTTTTGATCATACAGCTGGAGTTTGCATTTGCTCTTCTCTCAGTATTTTATCCTGTGTTAAACTAAATTAGATGAAGTGATGCTAAGAAGTGTTAAACCAAGCAAAGTGAAATAATGCTAGGGTATGTTAAACCAAGCAAGGTCAAGTGAAAGTAGGAATGTGCTTAGAGGCTTTTTAAGGATGGAGAGTGGAGAAAAAGTATGGTGACCTTGCATCTTCCAAAGAAGATTGCACAGCATTACCTTTTATCTTCTGATGATTTAGCATTTGGATTTGGCATTTTAAAGTAGGCAGAAGGGATATTTCTAGGGTTTAATAACCATTGTTTCCATCTTTGTCATTAGGGTCCAGAAGTTTCTAAGATTGCAAGTGCTTGGAAGTGTAATCAGTATCCTCTGCTAGGGCTCAGACTTGGAATGTCTTGTCAGGATTTCAGTTCTGGCAGCTTTTTCTTTTCTGGTAGTTCCAAAATGAGAAATCCCTGGATTTAATCAGGACACCTTACTGAAGAGACCTAGTGAGAGACTGATGATGCTCAGTGGTAAGATAAGATGACATTCACAGAAAATGGGTGATTCTGGCAGGAAAAACAAGCAGGCAGTTGGAGAGGGTTCTGAATTACCTGCTTTTACAGCGCACAAGGTAAGACATGCCAGACTTGAAGAGTGCTGGTGAGGCAGCTACTGACCTTAGAGTTGAAGACCATGGGAATGTAATCATTTTTTAAAAGAATTCATTTATTTATTTGACAGAGGGAAATACAGCAAGAGAGGGAAGACAAGCAGGGGGAGTAGGAGAGGGAGAAGCAGGCTCCCTGCTGAGCAAGGAGCCCAATTCTGGGCTCAATCCCAGGACCCCAGGATCATGACTTGAGCCAAAGGCAGACGCTTAACAACTGAGCCACCCAGGTGCCCTGAAGACCATGGAAATTTAACCTGCTGTCAGGCTTTAATCACTGTCTGGAAAGCATTGTCTCAGTGGTTAAGGATTAGAAAGCTGAAAAGGTAGAAAACTCAGAATGTTATAATTCAGCCTACTAATGACAATCTTAAAAGTACATGCTTGTGGAAATACAATTTCAGTCAAAGGTAAGAATGCCAAATGAAAAGTGCATCCTTTTCCATGAGGCATAGCCTTATTCCCAAAAGGCTACGACCCACAATATTTTCTGTTTTTAGCTCTTCCAATGGTTATCACTAGAGCTCTAGATATCAGTTTTATAAAACTTTAAGTATCTATTTTTTAGCTTATAAGTTCCTCTTGTAACTCTTTGTTGTTAAAAAAAAAAATGTGTATTTCAGCTCACATCTACCAGCCCTCTTCCTTGTTCTTTGTATCTTTGCCCTTTTGGGGTTTTGTTTGTTTGTTTTGTTTTGTTTTTGCTTTTGGTCCTTCTATTGGTTATACTTAAATAACAGATTTGGCTTTTATTCTTGTTCCATCAATCTCAGACATATAGGGTAACACCATGGTATAAAATATGTTAGAGTGGATGACCTCTATACTTGCTCCCATCTCTCTTCCTCAACTGCTCTACTGCTGGTCAATTCACCATCACTTTTACATCACTAAGGCTTAAAGCATTTGCATTCTGAATAGTAACTTTACCTAAGTCGTCCATGCTTTTGCCTATATATTAATTCTGAAAACCAAGGAGAAATGAACATCATTGATAATATTATGATGTTGCTTAATATCAACTGCAGAACCAGAGTGTGACTGTAGCGATGTAATTTATGTTCTTAAGTCTGCTTAGAGTAGAATATTTAAAATTCCAAGTTCAAGATTTTCTTTTCTTAGACTCCATAAATGTATAATAATCATGCCTCATATTTTTGCCATGAATTTTTGTACAGCATTTTATTCTTCCTGGAATTTCTAGTTTCCTTTCGTTTTTCTTGTTGACATCAGAAACAAACTTTCTTCATTATTCGCCACCCAAAAGCCAACCCACAGATTCTTCAGTCAGCTGCATTCGTGTCTGCTCCATCCAGGGCTCATTTTGTGAAATAACAGCTCTCACCTTTGTTGTGGCTTCTCCTGTGCCTTCTCTTGTACTTGGTGCCTTCCTCTCTTTTCTTTTTTACCTGTTAGTTTAATCTCATATGCTATTCATCTTCAAGAAATTTGTTTTTAACCTTTGGCCCACTCATGTTCTAGTCTTCACTTCCTAGAACTTTTGTGACTTTTATTTATTTATTTTTTTAGTATCTTCACTGTCATTTCAATGGGTTTGAGAAATAAATGGAGGTAAAAATATTTTCTAGGTCCAATGTATTATATTGGAGATCCCTAATTCTTGATTTACTGGCAGATGTTGATATCAGAAGGAAAAATAAACATCTAAAATTTAAAGATTTCTCCCAGAACATCACTTGGGAAGCATTTACTGCAATGTGCATGGAAGTTCTGTTTTAATATTGGAGTACCCTTTCCATTTATTTGATCTCATAACCTGCTTAGAATTAAGACACCACTTGAAATTAATGGAGCTACAAAAACTGCTTGTGTCACATTGCCCCAATGCAAATCTGATCATCCTAAGTCCTGGGGATGGGACCTCATTTTATCAATAAAAGAGATTCAATGACTATGACTCCAGAGTTGTCTGGGGACAGAATACAGTTCCTGATAGAGACTTTAAATACAACATGTGAATTTATTGGATTTTGGAAATCACCAGATAGGGCCAAGGAGTTTGGGTCTTTACTGGAAAAGGAGCATGTGTTGCTGCTGGCAGTTTCTAAAAGGAGTTTCAGACTTGCTGAGATGGTTGTTTCCTCCACTCTCAAGTATAGAAATTGCCTCCTAAAAGAGATAATGTGGGAATCATTTTGTAAAGTTAGACTCCAGAAGGAGAGGAAGTTGACAAAAATGATGCCTTGGGAAGTCTGGAGACAAAGTTTGTGTGTGGCAGCCAAGCGGGGAAATAGAAGTGATGGGAGGTGGCTCTAAGGTCCATTGGATCAAGAATATTCTTTATGTGCTCTTGGAAGGGCTCTTTTATTTGTCCATTTTGAAATTGCTTTGTGGTGCTGGGAAAAAGCTGAAAGAGCTATTTATGATACTTAAGCACTGGCCAGTGATGTTTCCAGAAGTCAGTGGTAGTAGAGACTAAGGGAGATTTTGGAGTAAAGACCATTGATGTTGTTGAAGTGCATCCTCCTAACGTGGCTCTCTCAGCTTGCCTAGGTACAGAGAGCTGAATCCCTAGCTCTACAGAGAGAGAGAATCTTTTCATGCCCTAGAAGGTTTCTGAGGAGTATTTGGTTAGTGGGTGGGGACAATGAGAGGACTGAGGGTGGATAGCATCAAGAGACTCTGGTATAGGTAAAAAGTCAGGGTGGCGCCTGGGTGGCTCAGTGGGTTAAGCCTCTGCCTTCGGCTCGGGTCATGATCTCAGGGTTCTGGGATCGGGCCCCGCATCGGGCTCTCTGCTACGTGGGGAGCCTGCTTCCTCCTCTCTCTCTCTCTCTCTCTCTGCCTGCCTCTCTGCCTACTTGTGATCTCTGCCAAATAAAAAAAAAAAGTCAGGGTAATATGTGGTATTTATAAAGTGTAAAAATAATAATATGTGAATTTATAAAAACCCTAAATCAGAGAAATAAGACATGAGTACCTGAGTTCTAACTAGATGTAAAACATTGCTATTAAAATCCTCAGTTTGTTCACTTTAAATATATTTAAATATATTTCCTTTTTGTGGTTATACCTCAGTAAAGCTGAGATATAAAAAGGTGATAAAAGAAAGAACATTTTGGGCTGGAACTAAAACATTGACTTCTTAAACTGTGATTGAGTCCTGGTATATAATTTCCATTTTTGGTTAAGATGGCACCGTAAGATGAAGACAGGGATGTTCTAGAAAAGATCACATCAGTTGGTGATCTGCGGGATTATGTTTGCTTTCCGGTTGAATGTTTTACAATTTGAAATTTAAACCATACCTGAGTTTCATCTGATTATCTAAGAAACACTTACTGACCACCCAGCATTGTTCAGAGCCGGACACTGTGGGCAATAAAAAGACAAATCAAACATATGCTCTCTCTCTCACGTAGAACGGCAAGAGAGCTCTAACACTGAAACTATTACAAAATATAAAGCAGAAAGTAGTAGGTATCATATGAAAGCTACAGGTGAGATTTTTCTATATAATCTGAATCCTTTTTATTGGGGAAGGATAAAATTGGTGAACTTGAATGAGTGAGAAAAAAAATTGGGTTTGGGTCAGAAGGTCTGAGTTATGTCCTGCTTTTTACATTTCCTGTGTGGCCTAGAGCAGGCTGCTTAACCTTTTCCACCCAGATTTTACCATCTCTGAAGTGAGGACAATAGTACTTTTCCTGCATATAGCGCAGGCGGTTCATAAGAGACAATAGCGATAGTTTTTTATAAACACTTTATGTAAAGTAGGCTTTTTTTCCCCCAGAGAACAGTCAAATATTTGTTTTTTAAAAGAAGAGATTAATTTATCCTCTTCTAATTCCAGTGAGGAACAGAGTGTGCATTTTGCTAATTTAACAGAGACGATCAAATTGCCTTTCAAATTGGTTATCCCAGTTTACAACAGATATATACACCCCCCACACACAAACCACACGCACGGTTTTCCCTCATATACGTCAGTGTTGGAACGGCTATTCTTTCTGTCTTAACAGTTGTGTCTCATGAACATCTCTTGCACAGCAGAAGATTGGGCAGAATTCTTGACTTATGACACGTTTTTACCATTGAGCACGTATTTTCTACTTTATTTTTAAATGGTTTAATAATACAATAAGCATTGGTGAAGTAACTACCCAAAACATATGGCATGACCTTGAAAATAACTATTACCGGAGGCCAGTCATAGGAATAGTTTCATGGGTGCAATTTAATTATTTTAGGTAACACACATAAGGTAGCAAAGACCTCTTTGTCGTGCCCCATCAAATGTCACTCTCTTACTGGCTTGGTGAGAGGCAGTGACTTTGGCTATGACACCCACTGCTTTTGAAAGCCTTTACCACAAGGCAGTGTGCTTAGGGTTTAGCTTTCCCACAGACCCTGGCATTTGTTTGTTATCCTTGATCCTGTCCCGTTCTTTCCCGGTGCCCAGTGTTGGCAGAATGCAGCTGCTACTTCAAGTTGTAAGTGGGCTAAGGTGGGAGAAGCCCCTGAGCCAGTGATTCTCAGCCCTGACTGCCCCTTAGAATCACCTGGAGAGCCTCAAAGATAGGCTTGGCTGTCCCCATCCCAGAGATCCCGATTGATCCGTCTGGGGTGACCCAGATTTTGTTAACAAAATCTCCTTTGGTGATTCTAATGTGCAGCCGGTGCCAAGAGGCACCACCACTTAAAGAATGCTGGTTCTCCAAGTTTGGAGGGCACCAGAATCACACGGAGAACATGAGGAAATACGGGCTCTGGGTCCTCACTCCCAGAGGTGCCGAACCCAGACACGTGGAGCCCACACATTCACTTTTAAATAATTCCGAAGCAGCTGATCGGGCAACCACACTTTGAGAAACACTGTTTTAAACAGTGTCTTAGAAAGAGCTAGGATCAATATGCTAGCAGTCATTGTGTGACCATTTCACTAGGTGGATTAGAGGTCAGTGGAGAGCCGCACCTTTTCCTACCTGGAAATTAATATTTTTAATGGATGCATTCAAAACAGTTTCTCTAACGTCTCTCTGTTCAAGACACTGTGTTGGGGCAGCAGGGGGTCCAAAGAGTGAATCAAACATAGATGCTGTACACTAAGAACCTACTGGAAGATGGGACTGAATAGAAAACTCTAATTCATAGCTTGCACACAGGTTTACTTTTAAAGCTGGTTATAAGGGTAAGGTGAAAATCGTAACTAGTCAAATCACTAAGGAAGGCAACACTTTGGAGGCCAACTGTTGTCTTCAAAACAGGTAGCATAGGACATTCTCCAACTGTGGGACAGACTGCTGCTTCGTTGTGGGGGCATGTGGCTGGCTTGCAGTTAGGGATAACATCTGAAGAAGGTAAGTCTTTAAATACTGGAATCGTATTCAGTGCACAGGACGTGGCAGATCCAAGGCTCCCTGCGGAGGCTCACTTGGTCATGTGTTCTTTGGGTGGGATCCGGAGGGAGGTGGTGCGGGTAGGGGGTGTGGCTTGCACCATTTAAACAGGATTTCCGGGGCGCCTGGGTGGCTCAGATGGTTAAGCGTCTGCCTTCGGCTTAGGTCATGATCCTGGGGTCCTGGGATCGAGCCCCGCATTGGGCTTCCCTGCTCAGCGGGGAGCCTGCTTCTCCCTCTCCCTCTCCTGATGCTTGCGATCCCTCTCTCACTGTCTTTCTGTCATATAAAAAAAAAAAAAAATCTTTTTTAAAAAAATAAACAGGATTTCCTTCTCACGCTGTCACTCTCTTCATCTTTGATTTGTTTATCTAAAAATTTTCAAGGTCAGTGGGTGCCCGATATTTCAAGACCCTTTTCTACAATATGAAAGGCAATTAAGCTGTCAAGATGAACACAGGCAGCCTCTCATCGAACACCAGAAATGTTAGGGAACTTCAAAATAACTGTGCAGAAACTGCCAAAAAGAGAAAATTTACCAGACTTTAATAATTTTTCTTTACTAATGTAGCATTGTGTGTCAACGCTACTAAAAAAATGTCTATTTATGAGGAATAAGATAAAATCCAAGAGTAAGGTTGTTTGGGCAGATTAACTGAAGTCAAAAAAGACACCAAGAGATTGGCAAAATGTACAGAAAGAGTAAGACATTCATGTATAAGTGAAAGATGGATGTGTTTCTCTCCAAGGGCTCTGAAACGAAAAACCAAACAAAGAATTGTGTTTCACCATAGCCTTGTTTAGACCTTCGTGGATACCCTGCTGATGAGCTGGACCCACACAGACCACCCAGCTACTGCCAAGCAGGGATTTCAGGGCTGATCAGCTTTAAGTCTCCATACACCTGGGACACAGCAGCTGCTAGCGGGGCTCCTAACCGCAAAAAGTCCCTTTGCTATTTTCATATCCTTTGTACTTCAGCAGGCCTTTCACCATAGGCACGAACTGCATCCGTCCCCGAAGAGTCATTTCAGGAACACTTGGCAAAGCTGAATCGATTGGTCCTTCGAGGATAGCAGTGCCACAGAGGGAAACCGTCCCCACGGACTCACGTACCTGGACAGTCCCCCCTGAACTGACAGTGGGTGGTCGAGAGAAAGCGGGTCCTGCCTTCAAGAGAGCAGGAGCAGCTTGTTTCCCTGCATACCTTGTTGGCTTACTTTGGGGCTTCAGTCGTTTAATGTTAACTTTTGGTGACTTGGACACTGGCCGCCGTCCCCCCCTCCCTAATATTTCAGCACCTGGGATGAGAGGACGAACAGAGACTCACAGACCATATGTCTACACACATGAAGGTTCTAAATCAAGCTAACATACTGCTAAATAAAATATGTTCTTTCTTTCTACCACATACCTTCATAATGAGAAATAAAAAACACGTGGGTAAAGCCATGTTTTTTTATATGACAGAATGTTGGCAAATGTTAAGAATCACTAAATTTAGTTATTACTGTGCATGCTTTGGTGTTATGTATGGGCTGATGATATTTGGCTGTGCAATAAAATATATGCATGTTTTATCAATTGTTATATATTTATTCTGTAGGAGACTCATTTTAGCAAAATCACTACTTAGATTGTTATACCTAATATTTTTGATCATTTAAGTGCTGTCTATAGAAATGAACTAAAGGATTAAAAACAAAATGTTTGTACTCTAAAGTGTACAGTTGATTATATTTTATCAAAAATATACATTATGGGGTGCCTGGGTGGCTCAGTGGGTTAAAGCCTCTGCCTTCAGCTCAGGTCATGATCCCAGGGTCCTGGGATCGAGCCCCACATCAAGCTCTCTATTCAGCAGGGAACCTGCTTCCTCCTCTCTCTTTCTCTGACTGCATCTCTGCCTACTTGTGATCTCTCTCTCTGTCAAATAAATAAATAAAATCTTAAAATATATATATATATATATATACACACACATTAGAGTAAGTGTAGAAATAAAAACATCAAATTCATTTATCGTGTCTTAAAAGTTACATTTATCTTAAAAATATTCAAGATTTAATGACAGCTAAAAATACAAATTGTAATTTATGAATATAACAATTTTTAAATAAAAGTGGTATTTAAAATTTAAATTCTGAGCATTTTTATAAACATAAATCTATTCACAGTTCCAATGTCGAGAGTTAATCTGGTTCCCAATATAAAGAATTTTTATTGTTCTTCGCACATATTCTGTTCAGATCTACATGAAGACAAATTTAAGAGTAACATCAGTTGTTTGATGTTGTGAACTTCTGTCTGCAGCTACCGCAGATATAGTGCTCATTGTGAGCGTCTTCAGAACCCTACGTTGGTACTTGAAGAGAAGTAACTTGTGGTTTTGTGAAAAGCTACCATATTTATTCTATCTGTGAGGGAAGGTTTGATAAGAGAGTTAACTTGTGTGCTTTTGCTACCCAAATTCTATTCTCTTAAGCAATGTCCATTTGGACCTCAGCGGTGTCACTGTCCATAAACTTTCACAGCATTTGGACACCGTTACCTTTTGATGACATAGGACAAAAGATATAGGGAAGCCTAAGTGCTATTAGTCATCAGACAGGAAGTTTAGAGTCTGGGTGGGTACTAGGCCAGTACTGAGGGTCACATCCTGAGTTGTGACAGAGATGCTCATGTGTTTCTTATTTATTTATTTATCTATTTATTTATTTACTTGTGAGGGAGAGGGAGAGAATCCTAAGCAGACTCCATGCGGAGCCTAGAGTTGGACATGGGGCTCATCTCATGACCCTGAATTCATGACCTGAGCCAGAACCAAGAGTCGGTCCCCTAGCCAACGGAGCCCCCCAGTGCCCCAGTGCTCATGTGTTTCTAACACAGTGTGTGTGTGTGTGTGTGTGTGTGTGTGTGTGTGTGAGATAGCACAGTTGGTGAGTTCCCTGAGAGCAGGGATTCTATTTCCTTCATATTTATAACCACAGTACTGAGCTCCTTGCCTGACGTTTAGCATATGCTCAGTGGACATCTGGTGAGTTGATGGATAAAGCACTGCCTAATGGCAAAAAGCTTCAGGATGAGTTGCCTTCTTTTTTCTGAAGCCATGTGCTATTCATATTTTGGTTTTGGTGTTTTTCAGTCAGGGACAGAGATTTGAACCAGGGTGGACAAAAAGACTATTCTGGATGTCAACTACGGCACTAGATCTGGCCCAGGGGCAGCCTATCTTGTCCTAGATATAAATCTGAAACTGTCCTGGAGGGTCTCTTTATGTCTCCTGAGCTGCAAATTATGTCATGTCCCATCATTTCTTCTCTTGTTGCTTATACTAAGATAGCTTTTTGGCCAGTGTTTATGTCTCTGGGAAGGAAAAAGAGCAGCTTGTGGAGGTTGTCTCCCTCTCTCTGAATCCAGCTCAACTGCCAGGGCCTTCCGCAAGCCCCTTCATGAGCTTTGGAAGAAACGGGCCCTCAGCAAACTGGATCTGGGTTGTGGACTGAAAAACCAAGCCCTCGGCAGGACGCAGGGAAACTTGGATTCTATTCTTTCTCTGCTATTCACTGGCTTTGACTTAACTTCTTGGGAGTCTCAGATTCCTCATCTATGAGATCAAGGGATTTGCACTAGATATTCAAGATCACACTTGTTCAAAAATAATGTGATTTTATTTTAATAGTGTAATTGGGCAAAATATTTTTTAGGCTTTGCATGTAATGATGAACTATGGCAAGGACCTTATAGGACCACTAGGTAGGCAGACGGCAGGTTGAACAGATGCTTCCACTGTCTCATGGGCTATGACTAAAAGGTATTTGTTCAGTGACTCCTGAAGACCGAAGAAAATCTACTCAAAAACCGTCTTTTCACTGCCATCTATGTGAGGTATTGAGGCTTCAAAGATGAGGAAGCCTGAGCTCCTGCTCTCAAGAAACGTGCAAACAAATAATTTTTGTAGAATGTGATCATTGGTGTTACTGAGAGATTTTTCAGAGTGGAAGAGTGAGGCACAAAGGACAAAGGGGTTCCTGCTAAAGAAAAGGGGTGAGAGCGTCAGGGAAGGCCCCCAGGTAAGGAGATCCTAGAGGGGATTATTAGGAGATTTTTGTCTCTAAGCTCCCCAGGAGTACAGGAGCGATTTGGGCAGTAGATTTTGATCAGTCTATTCTTTTCAGCAAACCGCTATGGTATCAGTGATTGGAATTACTACAGTGGACGAGCCGGTGAGCACTGGACTTTGCTGTGGGCATTTGATGCATGTGCTTTTCTATGGCAGCGGATGGTTCATTTCAGATTGTGCATGTTTTCCTGCGGTGGGCCCCGGGGAGGGTGGGTCATATTGTCGAGCAGACCCTTAGAGATGGATTTACGGAACATTGCTCAAGCTCTGAGATTTCTTTTCTCATTAGCAGTGGCAGGAATGGCCAGGGGTAGAGGAAGGAAGAGGCCAGAGATGCTTGGTATGCAAATAACTTCATAGTCATAAACTCAGGGCTCTGAGAGAGAAAAAAAAATTCTCATCTTGGCTTCTGAAGCATTTCAGCCAAGGACCTTAGTACTGAGTCTGCATATAGTGAGTTCTCAAAAACCATTCTCTGTGTCAGTAGTCACTACATACCTACTATGTAGCAAGAACTGTTATAAGCATTTAATAAATATTTGTGGAATAAATTAATTTCACTTAACTAATAAAATGCCAAAGGACAACCAAATAACTTATATGAGCATTTCGTTGCCATGAAAGAGAAATGAAATATTGATTAACCTCTAACCACACATTATATAAATGCATCCCTCCCTGAATATGTAGCTTGCCAATGCCATCCAAGGGAACAATAAGTTTTGTCTTTGTAAAATGTTTACTTGTTAAGTAAAATGGGAAATGAAGAGATTTGTTTGGCTTTGTATCTCTACTGGGTACTCTGCTAGTGGTCTTTCTCTGATGGTTTTTCTCTTAAGCCAAACACATGTATTTGAGGTCACCTAGGCAATACCTAGAGACCAAAAATTAACATTTTAAATAAATCAAAGGTAACAGACCCTCCTCTCGATATTTATGCTGGTGGGGGATGGGGTAGAAACCAGGTATTCCTTTGTATCATTTCAGGACTCTCAGGGGGTGAAAACAAACATGAACATCTTTTTATTGTTTTTGGAAGATGGAGAAACAAAAAAAAGAAGAAATAGAGGTCTGATGCTCTGTTCATTTCTTAATCTTTTATTTTAAGGATGTAGTGTTCTTAATAAATGACATATGCAAACTATGGTTTTTATTATGAATACTTTTTTTTGTAACATCTTTAGCCATCTAATGTACAACTGGCATTTGGAAATCATACCCAGTAAAGACAGAAAAGCTCCTTTTGTTGTGTCAGAGAACATTGTCTCCTCAGACATCACCCAGACCAAAATATCACAATTATGTGTCCGACATTTCCAGATCAACCCAAACCCTACCTTTACTACCGGTCCTTTTCCTTTCAGAGCACTCACAGAAAAATTGGATAGGACCCGGCAGAACAACATTCTCTTTCTGAAAAATGGCCAAAGCAGTTCTCAGAAATAAATTGGAAAAAGATAGGAATTACCTAGAAAACAAGAAGTGGAGGGAAGGAAGCCATTTCGCTCCTAATAATCTCCACCAGCTTGTGCTTATCTGGAGAAGGAAAAAGGCTGTGTTGGAATGGATTTCCAAGCAGCTAGACTCATCTTTAGCTCAATTTACTAACAAAGCTAATTCAGTACATGGAGCTTAAGGGCAACATCTAGACCTAGATTTCCTTGCTGAAGGCTCATGCCTTTCTTTGAATTTTGTCTTATCCCTTCTCGCCTTCCTGAATTTGCATTTCACCTGTCCTCTCTGAGTTCTGTTTTCATTGCTTTTTCCAAGTGGCCTTTCCTCAGCCATTGGGCACCAAAAAAGGGCTCTCAATATTTGTAGGGGTTTCAGGGAATGAGACACTTTGCTGACTGAGAGATGAAGCCATAAGTTACAAACATGGTAGGAAAAGGTAGAGAGAAGGCAATGACCGTAAGTAAAACAGTGTTTACTGGTCAGAGTCTTCAATTTTTGGATAATGTTTGGAAGAATAAATGAGCTTCTAAAATTATACAATTTAAATTGTGTCGTGGTGGTGAAGGTGCTAAAATCAAAGTCAAGGGGTGCCGGGGTGGCTCAGTCGGTTAAGAGTCTGCCTTTGGCTCAGGTCATGATCCCAGGGTCCTGGGATCAATTCCCACATCAGGCTCCCTGCTCAGCAGAAAGTCTGCTACTGCCTGCCACTCTGCCTACTTGTGCTCACTCAACCTCTCTCTCCCTGTCAAATAAAGCAATGTTTCTCAACCTTTAGTGAACCTCAGAACCACATGGAGGGCTCCTTAAAATACCCATTGCTATCCCCTATCTGCAAAGTTTCTGATTCAGTGGGTCTGAGATGAGACCCAGGAATACCATTTCTAACAAGTTTCCAGGAGACACTGAGTTGCTGGTCCGGGAAACCATTGGAAATCATTATTCTAAAATCTAGGGGTATTTGAAAAGGAGAAATAGAGGAGGAGTAGGGCTGTCAGTACAACACAATGAGCGAGGTTGATTCATTTTGCATACTAGCATTTTACTACAAAAAATTTCCCCCCATTTTTCTATTTTTTAGTGTTTGTTTTAAGATACAGTTGGTTCCCTTTGAGTGGCAGGAACATTGTGCCTCCTTGACATTCCTCTTCCAGGGAAGGTTGAGTCTTTTTGCCTTCAGGCTGCCTGTACTCTGAAGTCCACAATGTATTACCAATGGGGGGTCACTAATAACTTGGACACCACTGAAGTAAGGACACTTATGCCCAACTAGGGCTCAGGAAGCTCAACAGACTATTTTTTAAGTCCCCGTGCCCTTCATAAAGCATGTACTTTGTTTAAATAATTTTGTCTAATTGTGGATCCCTCCTTTGGAGTTCAGAATGAGTTTGTGGATAAATCATATGGGGAGATCATCTCTAGGTATCTGGTGATCTGGACAGAAAAAAAGAGCTTTTAGTGTGAGAAGACTTAGGGAGTGGATGAATGCGTGGTCGGCTTGAGGGATGATGTTGGAGGCGTTTGGGTTAGGGTGAAAATGTCTGTACCATCAGAGAGAGATGGGGCCTGGGCAGCAGAAGAAAATCAAACCTGAAATTGAATTATCTTCTGCTTTGTGTGTGTGGAGACATCGAGCAATTCTTACTGTCATATCATAGTTGGAATGTCAGTACTTAATGTTGAATTTACCCACTCAGTGATGCAATCCGCTGTGAATTCTTTAGGATACCTAAAAATCTAAGCCAGCCGGATAAGGGTCTCTTTCCAAGAGGACTTGTGTAATTTATCTGGTAGCCCCTCAGGCACCTGAAATTCTTAAATTTATCAGGTTGTGTTTAGAAGTTGGAAGCTCACATGTACCAGACTGAGACCAATTGCCCCATCCCCCCAGGTGGTTGGAACAGCTGGGTCTCAGGTCCCTGTACCTGCAGTGAGTGGCACCATCATCTCCTCTTCCTTAGCTGACCGTGGTGCTGACCTGAGCAATTAGAACATCAAAAAGAAGTTATCGTTCCTAGAGGATTTATGACTAGAACAGTCACTGTGGTCTAGACTTGGGGTGGGGGGAGCTTTGCTCACTCCAGCAACCCACATTCTATCCATCAGAGTCACTTGAGTGAACAAGGGCATCCCTGAAATAGAAATGCACATTGGGACATTTGGGGCAATGAGTTAGTCATCTTGATACTATTTGCTTTAATCAGATCAATATTTAGCTTAGGTAATTAAGACATTGGAGTTTCAAATTGGATTGGGAAAAGGAAGAGAGAAATACACAGGCTTTTGAAATCAGTCACATTTTTAGGTCTTCCATTGTGAAAATCAAAACAAAACAGAACAATTAATGTACTTGCTGATGGATTTCACTATCACTGATGGATTTCATTTCCTTTAATTCTTTGGGAGGGATATTTGAACTTGGTTCAAGTTTCGACAATAATCTTCAAATATATCAGGATTTATTTTCCAGTCTAAATAAAGTACAAAATTTATAGTTTATCCCTAATTTCAACATGCTTAAATTTGCAAAATCTGAAACATTAAAAAAATGGACCTTGAGATTCCACTTACTGTAGTTTTCCCAGAAAGTGAAATTGAGATGCTTATTCAAAACAGCAGAAATAGATTCAATATCCTTAAAACACAGAAAGCTATTTTTAAAACATACTAGCTCATAGATACAAACAAAATCTCAATAATAAATTCCTAGGGAAAATACAGAAGATAAAATGTTTCTTTTAGTTGTTATTTATTACACTCTAAAACTCTGGTATCTATCATCTGTCAATCAACGTATTGATCAATCTATCCATCTATTGATATATGTATACGGGTCAAGCCCTAGGAGGGAATCATCTGTCCCGTCTCCTTGCTGCACACGTGACTGGTAGGGCTGGCAGGAGGATAGGACGCTGAGCCTTTCCTGATGTGTCATCCTCTTGTTTCCGGCAGTGTGTGGTGATCTGCCTGGATGGGATTTGTGGGGAGGCTTTGGTGATACACTTTTGTTCCCATTGGACCAACAAATTCATTAGAAAATTTTGGCCAAGATCTAACTGCATTTCTCACCCAGCCTATCAGTTTTTGAACTTCTACTGTATTTTGACTATTTGGCTTTTGTGCCTCCCTTCTTTGAATGAGTTCTCCATTCATAGCAGATTTATGGTGGTGAGCAGTTGTCACCCTACCTCCAGACTTCCACTTTATGATAGGATTTTGCTTTTTTTTTTTTTTAAGATTTTATTTATTTATTTGACACACACAGAGATCACAAGTAGAGAGGCAGGCAGAGGTAGAGGGGGAAGCAGGCTCCCTGCTGAGCAGAGAGCCCAATGCAGGACTCAATTCCAGGACCCTGAGACCATGACCTGAGCTGAAGGCAGAGGCTTACCCCACTGAGCCCCCCAGGCGCCCTATGATAGGGTTTTAATTTTTATTCCATCCTTGAGCTGTGCTCATGAGTAAAGAAGAAGGGGAGTGAGAACCTCATTATTTACTTGACCTCATCCTCCTTTATGCCCCCGTCCAGCTACCTGCATACACACTGCTTTTCCACCTCTCTCCCTCCTTCCCTGACTCTGCACTACCAGGTACTAACTTTTCTTTTTTGCTGTCTTTTGGCCTTTTCTTAAATTCTTTCTTTCCCTCTTAGCCTATACAAATTTTCTGGCTCACTTACTTTGAGTTAAATGTTTGTTTATACCCTTCAAAAGGGATTTATCGAATACTTCTTTGCAAGTTCACCTACACTGGATTGTCTTTGTGTTGTTGCTATTGTTGTAACATTGCATTGTTATATAACAGGGCCCGGAAACCCTTTGGGGGCAGAAGCTTAACCCACTGAGCTATCCAGGTGCCCCTAGAATGTGCTCTCTTGCTCCCTGTACTATTTCCTCCAAACATTTCCACCTTCCAAATCTGTAAAAAAGAATAGGAGAGTTTAAGAACCGAAAAACTCATCAGTATGTTTGTGCTATTGGCCTTCCTTTGGCCAAGGTTGAGCGAGCATCTCAGTCCAGCCGGGAACCAGCTGCCCTCCTCCCCTCTCTGCCAACCACCCCTTACTCCTGGAGCTCCCACTACAGATAGGTGGGACTGGAACCCAACTGGGAATGCTTGGTTTTCTTCCCTGTCTCCCAGTCCCAACCCAAGTGTCTTCTCTGAGTAGTTAGTTCACTGAAGTCCTGTTACCAGGCAGGAGATAATGTGTAATAGGTGGGGTAGCAAGGCCTGGAAAAGGAAGTTGCTAACCTGAAGCTAAGTGAGAGAGCAGACCACGGACACCAGGCCATGATTCCTCCAGTCCAGGGAATGAGGGAAGGACAGAAAAGCGGGGACCAAATGAGGGGCAGAGTAAGAAGAGTATACATAAAATGAAAACTAGAAGTGGCAATTGAATTTCCTCTTCCAGTAGTAAAAACAGTTATATACATAAATTCTAACATGTGCATGATGTAGTACACAGGCAGCTATGTGAGTCCCCTGGCTGCTCAATACAAAAATTCCTGGAATCTGGAAGATCTAGGATGAATTCTTATCCAATATCCCTGGTCCAGCTCTAACCTTTGCTTTAATTTTATTTTTAAATTTAAAAAATTACAGGAAAAGCAAAGGTGGAACTTTAATAATTTCTATTTCCATGACTTCAAATGAACCATGGTTAATATCCTGGCATATCTCTTTCCAGTCTTTTTAAAGATGAAAGTGCTTTATCATTATCTTTATAAAAGTATAAATACTATTTATAAGTAAAAATTATTAAATTTAGTGTTACTTGAAATTATAGAAGTAAGACCAGAGGAACTATTGTATTTCAAATACATATTTCCTCAACTCAGGAAATACTATTTCATGAGAGGTCTTTCAAAAGTTAAGAAAACATGAAACACATTATTATTGGAATCAAGATTTCTAAAGTTGTATATTTGAATTTTCAACATTGTAAATTTACTCCCTGCTATGAAAGAATAAGCTCTAGTACTACCGCACATCTTCTTACCTTTCTCTCCTCCACCTTCAATTTTTGTAATTTTTTTTATTATTATTTATACATTGTTTGGATTTATAACATTGCATTTTATCCTGTAACTTCAATTTCTTTATGCTAAGAATCAGTGTTTAAGTGGATTGAATGTTGACTATTAGTCTTAAAAAAAGCATACCTTCTCTATTTCTGAGGTTTTAATTTTAATTAAAAATGAACTGACAGGTGTTCATTGTCTAGTTTTTTTCAGACAGGCTCGTGGGTGGCATGCTTCCTTAGTCCTTCTACACCTCATAATGCTTTTCTGTTTGATCACCATCATGGGTATCACATTATTGGGTCGTGCAATTCTCACCTCAGAACAGTTGTTCCATTGTCTTACAGCATTGATTGAGCTAAGGCAGCCTGATTTTAATCTCTGGTAGATTATTTGCTTTTTCTGTCCAGATGCCTAAAATTGTTTTATTCCTGAAATTCAGGAGCTTGACTAGAATCTGTCCTAGTATAGAGTCCTGTGTTAAATTTTCTCACAATACGTGTTCTTTCCAACTATAAATAATTAAAAAAATGTTTCTTCAATTCAGATAAATTTTCTTGTATTGTGTTTTTGAATACATAATCATTCCATGTATCAGGCTTTTTAAAGGACTATTGTTTCATTGCTTTATCTTTTTAAATGTGCATGTACCTTAATTATTTCAAACCTCTATTCTATGCTGGTAATTTGACTATCAGTGGTACTTATTTTGTTCCTTGCTTTTCTAACTTCTTTGTTATTCCTTTAGTTACTCTGTTTTGGTTTTCTAATTTGTTTCCATGGGTCTGCAGTTTTCTTTTTCATAATATTCTCGTTTCCGTTTTATCTTTGGCTCAATATTGACGTGGTATTCTTGTTAAGATGTTCTGTATCAAGAAGCATTTGTGAGAAAAGTTCCTTGACACGTGTCTCTTTAAGGATTAGGTGTTGGGTTTTGTTTTGTTTTGTTGGATGTTTGGAACAGTATGCTTCTTCTCTGATCACAAAGAAAAGTCCTCCTCAATTGAATTGAGACAAAAAAGCCCCAAATTATGTCGAGACACCTGTATATTTTCATTCTGATTTCCTAACCAGACTGTCAGATAGAAACCAGGAGCACAAAAGGGCTTTGTACATAACCAGGGTGAACACAAGCGTCTACACAGAAGTCTCACACTGGGTCACCAAGTATTTCTTATCATGACTTATTAGTTTTTATTCTCCACTCTGTTCAATTCCCAGGCCTCTTTGTAGACTTTGTGTGCTTTTTACAAAAGAACATTTCTAATTTTAGCTTGCTGGGTTGCTTAAGCACATGTATTCCCATAGAGAAAGATTAAAAAAAAAATCTTCCTTTAACCCACATCTTCTTTTGTATGTTAACTAGAAAACAAATACATTAGAAACTTCTAAATTAAAATTAAAACTGTTACATGCTGACAATCTTCTCTGTTGATTAACTTCATGCATCCAACAATACTTTCTTTTAGGCGTCAGAAGCTAACAAATATCTAATTAGCTGAGAAGATGAGATGCAAAGAAATTAATGTGGAATGAAGTCTTTCTAAAGGAAACACGAACATAATAACAGGCAAGATACAAAGACTTAAGATGTATATTGTATTTAAACTGTATTCAAGTAATAGCAAGATAATGGTCAGAAAATGAGCCAGATTCATGTATAGGAACTCAATCCATCATAATACCCAGTGTTTTTATAGTTTCTCCTCACAGTTAGAAGGCGGCAATACATTTCGATACATGTGCTAAATTTTGTGGTCTAGGAAATGATATACAGTAATGGGCTGTTTCAGCAAATATAATCAAATCGTTTCATTTACTTTAGCATGCAAATTTAGGCTCCTACTGCAGTTTGAAACCGAAAAGAAGTTGCTGGTGTGGCATATGCTGATGGCTTTGTTTTATTCTCCTTAGGCTGAGAGCAGGTAACAGCAGATAATTTTGGTAATTTTATATGGAAGATATTACAACAGCATGCAAAACATTTAATGGTACAGTCATTTTTGTTTAAGGTACATATTCACCAGAATCTCCTTTACCAATTACTACTCTCTGGAAATATTTTTGAAAGTGTGAAATTTAAATTTTGTTAAATCTTGCTTAGGAGCTGATTCTATACACATAAGAAGAAGAAAAGAATCCAACTTTCCTTTCATTGTTAAAATGGAAGAAATGTAAAAGCCAGAAAAAATTAGATGTCTTAAGTAATGTTTCTCTCTTCTGGTAACTCATGATTCATTGAGTTACTCATGATTCATTGGTAACTCCAAAGAATCATTGTGAAAATCTGGGCCTTCTGGGATGTCGCAACAGAATCAAAGATGCCCCTTTTTTTGTGTTTATCAAACTTCACGTTTCCTTTCGTTTGGCGCCCTAACTATGGGTATCTGTAATGTCTAAAATATGTTTGTCTCAAAAAGCCAAGAGTAACAAACAGAAAGTAAATTTATCCGCCCAGAAGATGTGGTGCCAATCAGAGGGAGAGCAATGGTCATTGATCTTCACTTTCAAAATCTGAACGAGTATTTGCTTCAGTACTACCGAGATGGCCATTTTCCCAAAGAATACATATGATAACACCTGCGAAGAGCCTGGCGGGGCAAAACAACCCCTTCCAGAACAGTACTGAGAATTGAGTAAGAGGGTATGGTTCCACAGCATAGCTGGGGCACCTGCTTCGGTCATATTCAGCTTCTTTCCGGGACTCCTCGGTCCTCCTGGAAATCTGTGGGATTATAATAGCTAGAGATTGTGTCTGCAGGAGAGGGACTAGAACACTTGGCAGGAGGGAGTTGAGTGGATGGACTCCTGTGGGTGATGGGTCATCTTTATGGTCTAATTTCTAAATTCATTTCCGGTCAGGTGTGTGAGCTCCAGACTCACCTACCTATCCACTTTTTTTGACACTTACATTACATTACATTACAAAATGAATGTGTGTCTGAGATAGGACATCTGACTCCCCACCCCTTGCTTTTCTTTTGTCACTTCTAATTTGTAAATGTGCCTAGAATTTATCTACTGCTTTTCCACTGGTCCTGGCCACCATTGTCTCTCATTTAGGTTACAGCAACAGTCTCCAAATTTACAATATTTCCTTCCAAAACCTAACTTGTGTTCTATGTGATGGCAAAGGTAACCTTTTAAAACATACATCAGGTTACGTTACTGCCATGAGGAAAACCTACCAACAACTTCTCAACAAATTTAGCATAAAGTTCAAGCCCCTTTTGATGGTCTGCCCCCAGCCTAGCCCTTCACCCCAACCCCATGCCTTCTCTCCTACGCGCAGTGTCTTGGGGCCTCGCGCTGAGCTCTTTGCCCCTGAGGACTTCTTCCTTCCTTCCTGATGAGCTTTTCTCCAGTAGTCCACCACTCAGCCTCTTGTCTGTTTTCCTCATTACCTTATTTATACTCCGTTACACTAGAATTATTTTACTTATTTGCTTGTCGACCTATTCCTTTATGTCTTTGCCTGATAATACGTAATGACTATGAGGAAAGGGACCGTGTTTGTGGTCCTGTCCTTACCAGCAGCACTTAGAGGGAACCCAGTAAATGTTTGTGAATGAGTGAATGAATGGATGACTTTTGTGAAGCAGGCAAGATTGAGACAAAAAGACACACGGTAGGCTCTGCAGAGGGAAAAGCCCAAGCTAAGATAGGAGCAGAATCTATAAAATTATGAATCCAAAGGGAAGTGCAGTCTGATTATCAAATCCCAAAACACTAGGCTGAGGAGGCTGCCTTTGACTTTTCAGGGAGGTGATTTTAGAACAAAAACTTGTGAGGCTCATTAATTTATCATTTATTTTTTAAAGTTTTATTTAATTATTTGAGAGAGAGAGCGAGAGCACAAGCAGGAGGTTGGGAGAGGGAGAAGGAGAAACAGACCCCCTGCTTAGCAGGGAAACTGCCACGGGGCTCGATTTCAGGACCCTGGAATCATGACCTGAGCCGAAGGCAGTGGCTTAGCTGACTGAACTACCCAGCTGCCTGAGTCTCATTAATTAAGAGGTAATATAAGGAGGACACATAAATGAATGGGAATGAATATCAAGGAGGATTGGAAAATTTGCAAATGACAGTGTCCTAGAAGGCCACCAAATGAGGTCTGGATGACGGGCAGTGCTATAGTTGAAGGCCAAGGAGGATCTGCCAACCATCCCCTTTTTGGAAGTCCCTAGCTCTTGTCAGTCTGGGTTTAATTCAATATGAACAAAAGTAATCTCCATGTTTTTTATTTGGTTTGGTTTTAAACCAAGAGCTGTACCAAGTGCTTTATCTTCCTGACTGTATTTGGGGGACGCTCCTGTTTTACTGGTGAGGGAGCAGAGGCTCCAGAGGCTAAGTAACTGGCTGCAGGGCACACTTGGAGAGGGGAAGGAGCAGGGAATGAAAGTAGTAGTCCCCACAGCTCTGCCCCTCCCTTCTTTCCTGACCCTCATGCATATTCAGCATCCTGAACCCTGGGGGAAATGGCAAGACAGAGACATTTGCCTTTAGCATTTATTTCTCCATCTTTTACCCTTTTACGAGGTCCCTACCCAGGCCGTCCCTGCTAGAGTCCCTTTAGAAAGCAAGCAAGCTGATAAGTCATTAACACCTTAGCGTGAATTAGCTAATGACCCTACAGGGAAACCACTGACCTTTGTGAGGTGAAACTATTTTCCAGTGGCCTTCTCCTCCCCTCCAGTCCCAGACTCAGAGCTGCAACTCTTGGGTCCATGCTGGCTAATGAGCATGTGCAGGCGGAGGAGCTCAATAAAGATTGACTGATTTATTGATCAATGGGACTGAGGCCGAGCTTAATCTTCCCTTGCAGCTGCTCCTTTCCTTCCGTATCTCTGGAGAAGGGTGTCCGCCCCGTGCAACAGCCACAGGCCTTGCCCACCCCACTCTTTTGAACTGGGCCTTAATGGCAGTTTGGTGTGAAGTTAATCAGGGGCAGAGAAACATCTAGAGGGGAGGAGCTGAAACTGCAGCCCCAGTGTTGATCCTGACAGGAATCTCCATATCACACAGGAGATAGGCTGGCCAAGGGCTTCCCCAAGGCCAGAAGGGGACAGGGGGAGCAACCTTAATCCCCCAGAGAAGCAATGAGCCAGGGACGCCTCTGGGTTCCTGGCCTCTGTGTATGAAGCTGTGAAGAAACTGGGAAGGGCTCAGAGACTCTGGCATGGGAGGAGGAAAGTTGATACTGGTGCTCTTGGCTCTCCTTGCATTCAGGGAGAAAAGCCAGTATTGGGGCGGTGGGGGGATGGGGAGATACTCAGCTGGTGGGTGGAGAGTGCCTGGCATCTGGCATGGAGCTGGGCATATGGCGGCCTCGTGCATGCCTGCTCCCACGTCCTGGGGCTGTGGTGTGGCTGTGGCCAAGACGGCAGTGGCAGGGATGTTGCCCGCAATCAGGAAAGTTTGTCTTCAAGGCCCACACTGCACATTTTCCATGTAGTTCTGGGAGCTGCACTTTGCAAAGGAGGCATAACAACCAGCACCTACATCCAGTGTGGAAAGGGGTTTCACACTCTGTCATATGAGCGACCATGGAAATAACCTCATCCTTGACGCAAAGACACCTAGAGGGCACCTGAGAACCAATTTCAAATACTGGTAAAGTTATCACACCAAAGCAAGCTTTGACTTATTTTCTCCCCAGGGGCTGGTGCTCGGACCCATGGGCAGCAGGTGGAAAGAAGAGGGCTGGGTTTCTAAGCCAAAGTCATCAAAGTGCCTGAACCAGGCACTCTCTGGGGCATGGCAAGCTGCTCACTGCTGGGGGCCTTCCAGAAGAGGCTGAGTGATTGGCATGAGTGTTGTGTAAGGTACTCGAGCACTTGGGAAGAGATTGGGCTAGCCGACCAAGGGCCCCTGCAACTTTGAGGTGTAGGGTTCCAGGAAGTCAGGATGGTAGACAAGAGCGTCCATAGAACTCTCTCCGCACAGGGGCCTGGACACCAAGGCCTTGCCTGTTCCCTTACAGGAAAAGACTGACTTTGGAACTCAAAAATGACCTTTCAGCAACAGGGCTAAAGATGACTTCAGAGTTCATTTCCAAATATCTAAAATCCAAGGCCTGGAAGGCCAGAGACTTTGTGAAAGGAATGTGCCTTTACCTAATATTTACCATATCTTAGGCCTGTGTCGGCTCACAGCAGTCACGCTCAAAAGCACTTTGCATGTGGCTAGTCAGCACTGAGATGTGTAATATACAGAGAAGATTTCAAGTGACCAAAAGAATTTAAAGATATTTAATATTTTATACTAATGTTGTTTTGTAATGATAATATTTACATATATAGGTAAAATTAAGTTTATCTATTTCTTTACTTATTTTATTTTATTTTATTTCTTTTCAGTGTTTCAGAATTCATTGTTTATGCACTGCACCCAGTGCTCCATGCAATACGTGCCCTCCTTAATACCCACCGCCAGGCTCACCCAACTTCCTACCCCTTCCCCTCTAAAACCTTCTGTTTGTTTCTCAGAGTCCATAGCCTCTCATGGTTTGTCTGCCCCTCCAATTTCCCCCAACTCACTTCTCCTCTCCATCTCCCAATGTCCTCCATGTTATTCCTTATGCTCCACAAGTAAGTGGAACCATATGATAATTGACTCTCTGCTTGACTTATTTCACTCAGCATAATCTCTTCCAGTCCCATCCATGTTGATACAAAAGTCAGGTATTCATCCTTTCTGATGGAGGCATAATACTCCATTGTATATATGGACCATATCTTCATTATCCATTCGTCTGTTGAAGGGCATCTTGGTTCTTTCCACAGTTTGGCAACTGTGGCTATTGCTGCTATGAACATTGGGGTACAGATGGCCCTTTTCACTACATCTGTATCTTTGGGGTAAATACCCAGTAGTGCAATTGCAGGGTCATAGGGATCTTTTCCTTTTTTAAAAAAATGAAACTACTAGAGAATTTAGGATTACATATGTGGCTCACATTGTGTGTCTATTGAACAGTGTTGCTCTAGACCCAGGGTAAGTATTTCTTTCATTTTTTTTTTTTTAGATTTTATTTAAATTCAAGTTAATTAAAAATTAACATATGGTGTATTATTAGTTTCAGGGGTAGAATTTAGTGATTCGTCAGTTGTATATAATACCCTATGCTCATTAAATCACATGCCCTCCTTAATGCCCTCACCCATTTACCCCATCCCCGTACCCTCCTCCCCTCCAGCAAACCTCAGTTTGCTCCCTATAGTTAAGAGTCTCTTGTGGTTTGCCTCCCACTCTGTTTTTATCTTATTTTACTTTTCCTTCCCTTCCCCTGTGTTCATCTGTTTTGTTTCTTAAATTCCACATATGAGTGAAATCATATGATAATTGTCTTTCTCTGATTGGCTTATTTCGCTTAGCATAATACCCTCTACTTCCATCCACATCATTGAAAATGGCAAGATTTCATTCCTTTAGATGGTAATATTCCACTATTTGTGTGTGTGTGTGTGTGTGTGTGTATCACATCTTCTTTATCCATTCATCTGTTGAAAGACATCTGGGCTCTTCCCACATTTTGGCTATTGTGGACATTGCTGCTATAAACATTGGGGTGCATGTGGCCCTTCAAATCACTGTTTGTATCCTTTGGATAAATACCTAGTAGTGCAATTGCTGTGTTACATGGTAGCTCTATTTTTAACTTTTTGAGGAAACTCCATACTGATTTCCAGAGTGGCTACACCAGTTTGCATTCCCACCAACTGTGCAAAAAGGTTCCT
>PISX010022660.1:0-31311 GCA_004024625.1 Mellivora capensis
CCATAGTTTGGCTATTGTGGACATTGCTGCTATAAACATTTGGGTGCACGTGCCCCTTTGGATCACTACGTTTGTATGTTAGGGTAAATACCCAGTAGTGCAATTGCTGGGTTGTAAGGTAGCTCTATTTTCAACTTTTTGAGGAACCTCCGTGCTGCTTTCCAGAGTGGTTGCACTAGCTTGCGTTCCCACCGCGAGTGTAGGAGGGTTCCCCTTTCTCCACATCCTTGCCAGCATCTGTCATTTCCTGACTTGTTAATTTTAGCCATTCTGTCAAGTCTAGAATTTCTACTTAGTTTTTTTTTTTTTTAGGTTAGAATGGTAATTTTATTTATTTTTTGTTTTTTTTTTTAAATAGATTATTTTATTTATTTATTTGAGAGAGAGTGCAAGTGGTTATGAGGGGTAGAAGAAGAAGCAGGCTCCAGTGAGCAGGAAACCTGATGTGGACCAGATACCAGGATAATGGGAGCATGACCTCAGGTGAAGGCAGACACTTAACCAATGGAGCCACCCACATGCTCTTAGTTATTTTTCAATCTGATATATCCTTTAAAAATTTCTCCTCTTTGGAGAAGGGAGTTGAGGGAAATTGGGGGGGAGATGAACCATGAGAGACTATGGACTCTAAAAAATAACCTGAGGGTTTTAAAGGGGCGGGGGGTGGGAGGTTGGGGGAGCCTGGTGGTGGGTATTGTGGAGGGCACACATTGCATGGAGCACTGGGTGTGGTGAAAACTATGAATTCTGTTACGCTGAAAAGAAATTAAAAAAAAATTTCTCCTCTTTGCTGAATTCACAACTTCATCTCTGATTTGCTTGAAAGGGTGAGCAGTTTTGTTTTTCTGTTTGCTCTGTTTCATTGCTGTTCATGACATACCAACTTGGGTGAATGTCACAGAGATGATATAATGTTCCCCAAACAGTGGTATTTAGTGTGTTTTTCCTGTGGTGGTAACAAAAGAGGCAGCAAAGATCCTCTTTGCATTGGTTCACAGGCTTTGTTTTTTTACAATGAAAAATTCACAATATAGACTAAAGTACAAGGAAAAGTGTATGAACCTACAAGTGCCCATCACACAGTTTCCATAAATATCAACATTTAGGAACCACGGTTATTTGAATGTGCATGTCTGAGAAGCTTCCTGTTTCTCAATCCACTGTGGGTCTACTTCCGTTGTCTGTTTGTTCTGCTGACTCTTGCTGTTATCTGGTCTTGCAATTATTCTGTTATGTTTTAGAAATTGTACTGAAAAATCATTTGTGGAAATAATTTGGTGTCTAGGATATTTTGTTCTGCAAGGAAGATTTATGTTTTCTTCTACTCTGTGTCTGGCAGCTCTTACGTCTGGAATCCCTTTAATCCAGTTTAGAGATAAAGATGATTCACAGCTGAGATGAAGTTACTGTAAGACCCAGCCCCCTCTGGTTCACCCTGTTGAGGTGACCTAGGCTCTCTTACCAAGTCCCAAACCAACATTTATGATTTTATGCCCATGAGACTGCCAGAAGTGCTGCATAGACTTTTGGCTACCTCTTCCTGAATTGGTAAATGCCCCCAGAGGAAAAACCCAAATCATGGACCTTTACTCTCCTGTACTGGTTCTCCAGCATAAATGATACGTGTGTATGAGTGTCTGTATACCTTAATTAACGGCAGGAGGAAGACTGGTCTACCATCACTGGAAGCAAATCCTATTCTACCCATTTCTTAAACAGTTTCTCATACTGTGGTCTTTTAATATTCATCATTTTAAAAGGGAAAAGTGGATTATAATAAATTGATTTCTGTATCTCCCAGGAGGAATTCGTGGATCACTGTTTCTGCAAACTGCTTGTTTACTGTCTGACCCAGCCCTTCTGCCTTTGCCCCTATTTCTATCACAGCTACAGGCTCTCTCACTCTTTGGCTTCCAAGGAGGTGTGACCAAAAGGAGGCTCTGGTGAAAAATAGGGGGGCAAGAAAGGCGAAGAGGAGTCATAGTCTTCTCACCTGTCTTTTTGCTTCTTTTGGTGTCTCTGACTATGGTTGTGCCTCCTATGTGGTTCTATGTGGAAGTGCCTGGCTTCTGAGCTGTGGTAACACAACTTCTCTCATTATCTCCTGAACCCCAAAGAGAGTAGAGACTTCCTACTCTTGCTGGCTTGTGCTTTACTCTATTTGGCTTCTCAACTGTTCTAATCACTGTGTTCCCTCTAAATTCCCACACATCTGTAATTCCCAGTATCTTTAAAAAAAGCCAGTGCAGTTAGTGTATCTGCCTACGGAGTTTTGCTCTACTATGAAGTGCAGACTACATAGTCCTTATCTTCAGGGAAGGTATAGTTTTTGTTTTTGTTTTTGTTTTTTTGGGGGGGAAGGTATAGTTTTGACAAGGAACAAAAGACATCTCTAAGAGAAGCAATGACAGATGACCTTGTGCTATTTGTCAGCCTTAATGATTGACACAAGAAGGACAAGTAACTCAGGGAAAGCAGAAACTCCTGGAATCCTCATGACCTTTCGGTCGAGGTTAAGTCAGACTCCCTGGGATGTGTGGTAGAATGGAATCGAAAACGCTGCAGGTGGCAGATGAGATCAAAGAATCGAAGTAAGAAATTCTGGAAAACAAAATCCTGTTCAAAATCTTCATGGGAAAGTGGCTTTTGAAATTAATTTCCACTCAAGCTCATGTCATATATGAGGAACTCGGTGATTCTTGTCAGTACTTTAAAAAAAACAAACCTTTAAATGTTGAAAAACCTTTAAAACTGCTTGATGTGATGGCATTTTTCAATCTCACTTTATCCATTTGGTCTTCCTGGTCCGTAAACTTGAGCTTCCCTGGAAATTACCCTGTCATTCCCTGCAAACAAGCTCTGACATTTCAGATGTTACCATCAGACAGCTGGTTAAAAGCTGAGCGGTGGGTGATAGGCAGAAAGCTTTTGAGCAAATCCATGAGTATTTTGCAGTAATGGTTCACGATGGACGTATGATCAGATGTTCCAAGGGAAGATGTCCCTGTCCTGGGTGGACGGAGGTATCTGAAATAAGGTAGGAAATACAAGGAATGGTGTGAAACCAGTGACCTGGAAGTGGTCTGTTATTCTGTTGCTGGTTTTACTCTGTTTCCAGGTCACGCTGGAGCCCAGCACTGGGTATCACCATGCCTCTCTGCTCGGTAGATGTTGTCTTCATGTGGGGCCGGGGGGTGGGGGGCATCACCGTGGAGTTAGATCTGAGTTAGAAACCTCTTTGATTCTTGGGTAAAGAATTTAACTTGATGAGTTTTGCCTTCCACATCTATAAATTAGGAAGAATAATGCAATGTCTTAAGAGGCTGTTGGAATAAATTAGGCAAATCTGCTTAGCTAACTGTCTCACAAATGTAGCTGTTTCTTGCACACACATCTGTTAGCTGCCCTAGTATGTCTGAGCTACTATGCCTGGCCAGGTTGTACAGTTTGGTGAAGGACAGAGTAGACACCTCTCTGCACTTCCCCATGGGACCTTGTGCTCATCAGACAGACAGGAGAGAATCCCATCCTTTTCTTTCTTGCTTTTTTTTTTTTTTTCATTTTTCAATTGCCACTCCTCAAATTCTGGCACCTGGCCCACAGAATGTTTGCATTCGTCATACATATTACCCACATGACGCACTTGGCTCTGCTCCAAAGGTGCAAGATGAAATAAGTAAATGGTCTATTTGCTTTTTAACTAAGCCTCATTTCCTTTCCTCTCTTACATCCTGGAGCCCTCATCCTGCATACATGGCACAAAATGCACATGAAATAATAAGTCATTACTTGCAAAGTACATCTTCTTTCCCCTTCAAGGTCTTATTAGCAACTAATAATCTTAAAAATTCAACTCCTAAGCAGGCTCCTCATCAGGTTTTTTTTGACCCCGTTCTTTTTTTTTTTTTTTTAAGATTTTATTTATTTATTTGACAGAGAGAGAGAGAGATCACAAGGAGGCAGAGAGGCAGATGGTGGTGGGGGAAGCAGGCTCCCCACTGAGCAGAGAGCCCGATGTGGGGCTTGATCCCAGGACTCTGAGATCATGACCTGAGCCGAAGGCAGAGGCTTAACCCACTGAGCCACCCAGGCGCCCCTCTTGACCCCATTCTGTTGAGTGTCTTGGCCCTACATGGGTAAGCCATCTGCTAAACATCTTAGAAAAAAACAGCTCAGGGGACCCCCTGCAGGCTTCTAGCTTCCCCTACTCAGCACAAATGCGAAAACTGGTCAGAAGTCACATTACTTCCTCTGAAAGTAATAGTGTTTTGCAGTTTATGCTTCTCCTATCCTGCGACCGCAGTAATAATATCTTTGGCATGAACTGCGTGCTGTCACTTTTATTATTTCAGACGTTTCATTAGCAACAGTCCTCCCTGGCCCCCCAAGATGCCCCAACTCCGAAACATCTAAAAATATCATCTTAACTCTATCTTTGGAGACAAAATAAATGCTAGCATACACATTTTCTATTCCCTCCACCCTACCCACACTACCCTCATCCCTGCCAAATCTTTCAACCATTTATACCAAAAAGCTGAAATTCAGAAAGAAGCTCATCATGGTTTCTCAGAGGAATTCTCATCTCTTTGAATTTAAGAGCTTTGAAAATCTCCCCTAACTCAGACATGAGGGGCAATTAGACACTTTTTTTTCCCTTCTCTCCTTAAATTAAAAAACAAAACACGCCAAATCATGGCCTGTGTTTTTAATTTTGTAAACCAATTTTCAGCTATTAGCAGCCTTGGAAACAAATGTAAATACTGAACTTCCGAGTGCCAAAATTTAACTGGGAATTTGAAAGTAGATAATGAAGACACCTGAGCAGTCAGAATAAATGAAATAGCACCCATGGATCACATTCAAACTTTTATTTTAAGCAAAAATTGATCAAGCAGTTCCTGGCAGATTGGAAGCAATGAACCCGAAGTGGAAATGTGGTTCTCCCCGTGGCACAGTCAGCTCGGCCGCCGTAACAAAATGCCGTTGACTGGTAGGCTTACACAACAGACGTTTGTTTCTCACAGTTCTGGAGCCTGGGAAGTCCAAGATCAAGGCTGGTTGACTTGGTTCCTGCTAAGAGCCCTCTTCCTGGCTTGCAGCCTCCTATCTTCTCAGTCCTCTGTGTGCGCATGTGAGGGGTGTGAGAGGAAGGGAGAGAGAAAGCATGAGTGAGCATGAACTCTGCAGAGTCTTGTCTTATAACAACACTGATTCCATCATGAGAGCCCCATCCTCCTGTCCTTATCTAAACCTCATTATCTCCCAAGAGCCCCCCTTCCACATACCAGTCCATTGGTGGTTAGGATTTGAACATATGAATTGTACAGGGACAATGTTCAATCCGTAGCACCCATGATAGGTCAATACACCAGCAGCAGCCAGACAAAGAGTATCAGTGAAGCCCTTTGATAGGGAGTGATAAAAAAACAAAAAAAAAAAAAACTATTTCGGCATTTTAGTTTAAGAGAGACCACAGTCGAGGGGCATGCCACTCTGTGGTCAGTGGCTGCTGGGGGCATCATGATTACTAATGTTCTTAATAATGAGTCTGATTCATTAAGAAGGATGAAGGATCTTCAGTGTATCCTGTTTAAGAGAAAGAGTGTATAGTACTCTATTTTAGAATTATTTTTGTCAATGTATTTTAAATATTGGTGTGTACACAGGTTGCAGTCAGTCATATGAAATACCCACTTATGTGCAATGGCTTTTCATTGACGTATGATTGACATACGGAATTATGTTCGTTTCAGGTACACAGCATAAATTCAATATTTATATATTATGAAATGACTATCATAAGTCTAATGATCATCTGTCACCATACCAAAGTTTTACATCATTATTGACTATCTTCCCTGTACTCTACCTTACGTTCCCATGGCATCTTTAGTTTTATGACTGGAAGATGGTACGTCTCAATCCCCTTCACCTACTTTGTCCCGCCACCTCCCCTCTCGCGACCATCAGTTTGTTTTCTGTACCCATGAGTCTGTTTCCATTTTGTTTTGTTTGTTCATTTGTTTTGCTCTTTAGATTCCACACATAAGTGCAATCATATGGTATTCATCTTCCTGTGTCTGACTTATGCTAGTTAACATACTACCCTCCAGGTCTATGTTGTCACAAATGGTTAAGAGTCTGTTCTTTTTCATAGCCGAGTAGTATTCCATTATATACGTACACCCCTTACGTATCCATCTATCAATGGACACGTAGGTTACTTCCACATCGAGGGTGTTGTGAATCATGCTGCAGTAAACATGAGGGTGCGTATATTGTTATGGATCAGTGTCTTTGTTTTCTTTAGATAAATGCCTAGAAGTGCGATTGCTGGATCATAGTGTAATTGTATTTTTAACTGTTCTAAGAAAGCTCTATACTGTTCTCCACAGGGCCTCACCAATTTACATTCCCACCAACAGTGCACGAGGACTCCCTTTTCTCCACATCCTTGCCAATGCGTGGTATTTCTTGTCTTTTTGATACTAGCCATTCTGACCCATAGAGGTGATACTTCATTATGGTTTTGATTTTCATTTCCCTGATGATTGGCAATGTTGAGAATCTTTTCATGTGACTGTTGACCATCTGTGTGTCTTCTTTGGAAAAAATGTCTATTAAGGTCCTCTGCCTAGCTTTAATTGGATTTTTTTCTTCTTTATATTGAGTTGTATGAGTTCTCTATTATTTTGGATGTTAACCCCTTATCAGGTCAGTCATTTACAAATATCTTTTCCCATTCAGTAGGTTGCCTTTTCATTTCATTGATGGTTTCCTTTAGTATGCAAATGTTTTTTAGTTTGATGTAGTCCCATTCATTTATATTTGCTTATCCTTGCCCGAGGGGATGGAGCCAAAAAAATATTGCCAAGACCTATGTCAAAGAGCATATCGATATATTTTCCTTTAGGAATTTTATGATTTCAGGTCTTACATTTAAGTCTTTAATTCATTCTGAGTTTATTTTTATACATGGTCTAAGAAGGTGGTCCTGTTTTATTCTTTTGTATGTAGCTTTCCAATTGTCCCAACACCATTTGGTGAAAAGAGTGTCTTTTCCTTATTGTACATTCTTGCCTCCTATGTCGTACATTAATTGACTGTATGGTATGAGTTTAACTCTGGTCTCTTTATTCTGTTCCATTGATCTATGTGTCTGTTTTTGTGCCAGTACCATACAGTTTTGATTACCATAGCTTGGTGGTATAATTTGAAATCTGGGAGCAGAGTACCTGCAGATTTGTTTCTCTTTCTCCAGATTGCTTTGGCTATTTCAGATCTTTTGTGGTTCTATACCAAGTTTAGGAATCTTTGTTCTAGGTCTGTAAAAAGTGTCATTGGTATTTTGATAGGGATGGAATGGTTTGTTCTCTAAAACCTGATCTCATATCTTAATAAATCCTTCTAAAAAGTATGTTCTAGGGTCAGTAAGTGGCTTGCCATTTTTGAGGAACACTTTCTTTTAAACTGAATTATATAAGGGCTAACAAAATTTAGTGTTGCTATTTCAGTCATTGAAAACAATCCATCAGGCTCTCTTTCTTTCGCACCAACCTTGTACCATGGTTGAAAGAAATTTATCACAGTGCTTTCTTATCCAAGCATGTCTGTGCATGACAAGTCTTATTACCCTTTAATTTAAAGGTGCTAGTACAAATTGAGGGTTCAGTAGAAGAGAGGACTTACATCTAACCACAATTCTTCCACCTGGGTCAAGGAACAATCATTTCCTGATTTGTCTACCCTTTGTTTTAGTGCCTTCTCTCTGGTTAGCAACCCTTTCCTGCACTCAATAGCCAAATTCCCCTTCTTCCTGCCTGTCATATGTACCAAGCAATCAACATTCATCACCACGATGAGGCTAATCTGGCCAAAAGTCCAGGATACTCCAAGTCAGCCGGCCACAGTTCCTTGTATCAATCCCTACAGTACATCTGTTGGCCAAGGGGAACATAATAATTTACAACCTTTGGAAAAGGCTCCCCATTGTCTGGACAATGTTTATGAAGACACAGGTAGCTTCTGACTCTCTAATTCCCTTTTTATATATTTCATTTTGAGAAACCCCCATTTGGCTGACACATCCCTTCGTTAGCCATATCAGAAGTTCTGAAGTCTGGGCTCATCTTGCTGGCAGTGATACTGGATTGTCTTGGTAAGGTGATGCTGCAGATCTTGGTTATGAGGCATTCTGCCCTGGTTTGAGAGTTTATGCCTGGATATAATCTTACTCTCTTCCTGTTGAGGAGACTTCCCTGTAGCACTCCCCAATCAGCGTGCCTGAATAATACCACATACCACACGCTTTATCTCATATCCACATCTAACCTATTAGCCAATCCCAGTGGCTCCACCTGAAAAAGTATCCTCTACCCCTGTCACTCTAACCCAGGTCTCTGATCTTCTTCACCTACACACTACCATAGTCCCCTGCCATAGTCTCCCTGATTTCAGTCTCATCTACTAGTTTCTTTCAACACAGCAGCCAGGGTGGTCCTTAGAACACAGACAGACTTGTATCACTGTCCTGCTCAAATCTGCTTCCTCTGAGAGAATGCTATCCAAATGCTCATTCACTGGATACAAGGCCCTGCCTGATATATGGGCCACCTTTTTGACCCCCCTTGCTCATTCTGCTTCGCCTATACTGGCCTCTGTGTGCCGCTTCCAACACACCAAACTTGTCCCTGCCTCAGGGCTCTTGCACTTGCTGTACCCTCTGTTATGTGCATGTCTCAGTCATATACCTGGTTCTGAGCTTTGTGCATATATCCTCTCATTGGAGAAGTTCTGCCTGACCATCTTATCCAAAATCAGAGCCTCTAAGCTATATTACAGTTGTCTTTCCTTGTCCTACCCGTGTGTGTGAGCATTAGTTTTTTGTCTGTCTCCCTCCCTGGTAAAAGACGAGCCCACCAGCGTTTGTTTATAGGTATATCCTTAGGTCCTACAATGATGCCTGGTGCCTAGTATGCCCCAACTAAATACTCGTTGACTGAATGATAGAATGATTTCTTATCTTATTGGATCCTTACAACACTTAGGTGTTAGGTGCTGGTATTCTGATTTTGTAAATAGACTGCAAAGGCAAGCTTGGTATGTTGCTTAAAGAATGTGGTCACTATGGAGCTCAGTTTTTGAATTTGAGCCTTTCTGATCCCTGGTTCAGTGTTTATTGTATCATACTTTGAACCCCATGTAGCGATGTGGAGCTATGTGACAGTATTAGCGTGTGCTGGGTGGCGGCGTTCTAGGACTTGCCATGAGTGCTCGATGGCAGGGCAGAGTCGTTAGGTTACCAGTGGTTTGAGAGAGGATGATGACATTTCTCAAGGAGCTCAGCTGTGGCCCATCCACACATCTATCAGTCAGCACCCTTCAGTCTCAATATGGAGATTATGGAGTCTCGTTTTCTGCTTCTGTGACCATTCTGTTCTGAATTAACAGGGAAGAAACTTACTGATTAGTCTTTGTATTGCAGTGACTATTACTGGTTTCCTCATCCCATCCTAGACGGATAACCAGGTCGTAAAAGGAACTAGAATGCATTGAGTCTGGGTGTGCAGCCAGAAGACAGATCAGAGTCATTCATTCAGGGGTCCAAGTCAAAAAGCCATTGACAGGTCCAGTCCTAGATACAGAATGTTAGATGTTCTATTTTCAGCCACAGGGTATTTTTATCGATGGATTACTGGGCCATCAGTTGAATGCCCAGCTAGTGTTAGACAAGGAGGCCCCTGCAGATTAGCTAAGTGTCCCCCTTTTCCTCTTGATGATGCCACTTGGGCCAAGGCAAAGGCAAGGTCGTGAGTCAAGCTGACCCCAGCAGGTATGTGCCCCTTGAATACACTGCTTCAGCGGTGGAAAGTTAAGAGGACACCACGCATGGCTACTTGTGTCTGCCTCAGTGGGGTGGGTGTCTAAATGGATAACACTGACTGTCTTATGGGTTGATGCCGTTTGGGTTTTGTGTATGTGTAAGTTAAATTCTGAAGACTTTAGCTTGTATTTTAATGTAGACAGCTGCCAGCATGAGTCTGTTAAACTCCAGGAAATGAGTCGTTATACCTAAATGTGGTTTTAAAAAAGTAAGGGTACATGGGCTCAACATGAGTCAGCATAATGGGAGTATTGCTTAGGGGGAAATGTGATTCTGGAACTTGAAAACAGGAACCGAGCATGAGGTTCTTTTTCCTGTATTCATCATTTTAACCATGTATTTTTCGAACATCTACTACATGGCTAGGAATGTGTTCTATGCTGGCAACACACAGACACAACAATGTGTTCTCAACGGGCTTAGGTTCTAGTGACCTCTCTGTGGGCCACAGCTAGTCTCTTGTGTTCCTGTGTCTTTCAGCTTTCAAGAATTCTGAAAGGAGAAATAAAAACTTGAGATAAATGAAAAATCGATGAATTAGTGTAAAGGTGATTTAATGAACAGAGCAGAGATAAAGCATAGCCTTAGTTTGCCTCCCTTCGTACATAGTGAGGAGGGTTTGCAGTGAGAGAGATGATCTAAAGATAGAAGTGAAGACCTTCCCTTCTTGACATTAAAATAATGAAAATATGTGCATGTGTATTATGTATGTTATGTGTGTGTACATATATATATATTTGTGTCCCCTCCATTCCTATGTTGAAGTCTTGACCCCCAGTATCTCAGAACGTTACTATATTTACGGATAGGACCTTTAAAAAGGTAATTAAGTTAAATGAGGTCATTGGGCTGGGCCCTAATCCATGATTGGTGTCATCATTAAAAAGGGAAATTAGAGCACAGGCAGGCACAGAAGGAAGACCATGTGAAGGCACAGGGAAAACAGACAAGCCAAAAAGAAGCCTCAGTAGAAATCTACCCTGTTGACATTTTGATCTCAGTCAGCTTCCTAGCCACCAGGACTGTGGGGAAATGTGTTTCTATTGTTTAAGCATTCCCTGTCCCCACCCCACTCCCAACAGTGCTTCTTGATGCCAGCCTTAGTAAAATACTAGATACGTGTACGTAATTAGAAGACCCCAGCCCTAAAGATGAGTTAAGAACGCAAAAGCTTCACATATATATCAGGACAAGTTTAGGAAGAAATACTCTAAGGTGCTGAGTCATGGGCTTGCTAAGTTCAATGATCAGAGGAGAAAGAATGCTGACTGGGTACTCGGGCTACAAGGATGCTAAGTGCTTGGTATGTCTCCACTAGTGCTTTTGCATTCTCTAAGTTCTAAGAACATTCTCTAAGTTCCTGCTATATACCAGGCATTGACCCAGCTATAGGAAATGCAAGAATGTTGGGTACAAGAATCTGTCCTCAAGGAGCTCGTTCTGGTTGGCCATTGCTACAGTGCGAGAAGTCTTCAGACAAGTACATGAACCCGGCATCTGACCTGCTAGTTCCAGCTCTGAATTCCCACAGCCACTGGACTATATATGGTATTTTCCTTACTTATTGCTCCTACTGTAAAGTCGTCTTTCTCACCAACCTTCTCCAGTCTCTTCTCGTTTTTGTTTACTTGGTTTTGGGTTTTGTTTTGTTTTGTTTCCTAAGTGATTAAGTATTGGATATCAACACAGGATTTTTAGTCATTCATTTACGCTCCCAGGAAATCATTCAGAGAAGATGATGCAGTAAATCAAACTTCATGTTAACCCTGGCCCTGGAGTGTTATCATCTGACTCAATTCCACAAGAGAGAACCACCTCCTGTGACCTCTTCCCCCATATTTCGGGCCATAAATAGGTGCTGGGACCCTGCCAAGTTGGGTCATTGTGGCTCAGAAGGGACTGTGAGTTCCTCACAGACATTACACAGCTACAAAATTACTATGCCACCGAAGGTGACTCATAAAATCGGCCCGTCTTAAAGAGAATTTTAGAAATGTCACCTCCAGACTATCACTGCATAATGCAACTAAGCTCTCCTCTCAGCTGAGTGCCCAGAAGAGTCCTCAGAGGAACAAATGGGAAACCTAGCATTTTGATCTGCCCAGGACAAGTATTAGGATGCAGAAAGAGTAGGTCTTTTAGGGGATATTTTAAATCTAGGATAGTGAGAAAATACAAATGATGTTTGATATCTACTAGTATTTGTAAATAGACCAAGAGAGTGTGTGTGTGCACATGTGTCTGAGTGTGTAAGGAGAGAGAGAGAGACAAAGACAAGGACTCTGATTGGCAGAGACACATCTGCTTTATTAAAAGTTTGCTGATTGTAAATACTAATCACATCTGCAAAATACCTTCATAGCAATGTTTAGGCTAGTGTTTAACCAAACAACTGGGTACCATAACCAGCCAAGTCGACACATAAAATTTACCATTATACTACTTTACACAGAAAGAGGTAATCTAAGTTTTTCATCATGTTATTGAATAAGAATATCAATGAAAGTAACTAGCTGTCACACAAAAAATGTCTCAAAACCTCATGTTTCTCTCTCTTTGGATGCTTTCAGACTTGGGGTTTAAGGCCATTGCTTTCCATGGCAGGCGAGTCCATCTTCAAATGACCCTTAAAGTTGACAAGTCTTTGCTTGACTTCATTGAGTCTTAGTGAAGTCTGTCTGTGTAACTCTCATGCTTTAAGTGCTGTTCTCCCCTCTGGAACATCATGGAAGCAAGATGAAGACCAAGTTGCCTTAAATGTCTAAAATATGTTTTACAGGATATTCATTTTGTGTGATGCTCAGCATGGGGGCGAGGGACAGAGAAGTTTCCATGCTCAAATAAGTTTGGAAATGCTGCTTACAAGATTTTCCATGCCTCATAGTAAAGGCTTCTGCAGCAAAGAAGGCAGCTAAGCTGAACTTTTACCTAGCATTTCCCAGACATCTGACCTTGGAAAATCCCCCTTTTCTTCTCATGACCATCCTGTAGAATGTAAATTGAAAAGTTCTGCCAGGGTCTCTGACACTATCAGTATTAGTCTTCCGTGTAGATGCTCTGTCCCACTGGTCACTGTGCACCACAATTGTGTCAGTTGGCCGTGTTGTAGAACATACCAGCCTGGTCCTTAGGGGGCTTAAAATAATAGCCATTTGTTATTTTTCCAAAGTCTGCAGATCACTGGGTGACCTAGCTGATCTAGTCTAGCCTTGTCTGGAATGGAATGACTCGGCTTCATGCCATGTGCCTCTCTCATCATGCCAGCAGACTAGCCTAGGACATCCTCCTTGCAGTAGCAGAGACTGAAGGGAAGAAGGGGAAACATGTAAGCAAACACTTTTCCAAGCCTCTGCTTACATCAAATTTGCTAAAATTCTGTTGGTCAAAGAGTAACACTTGGGTGGTCTCAGAGTGGCAGGGTGCTACAGAGTCACAAGGCAAAGGGCAAGTGTTTTGATAGCCATTAATGAAGGCCATTGGTTATATTCGTCGGGTGCAATGGTCAAATGCAAATCTGAGAAATGGGGTCAAGAAAGCTGGATCACATCGCTGGTGGCGGGGTAAGGGGAGTGTAGTGACGTCACGATTTCTCAGAGTCTACCCCTCAGAGATGCTCTGGGTGGAGTTAGATGCCCATAGTCTTAGATGATGAGCCAGGGTTGAAACCCCATCTAGACCCCTTTTTCAACAATATCAATTATGTCCTTACAATGATAAATTTCACAGGGGATATAGAAAGAATTTTTTAAAAATTCTTATTTATTTATTTTTAAAGATTTTATTTATTTATTTATTTGACAAAGAGAGACACAACAAGAGAGGGAACACAAGCAGGGGGAATGAGAAAGGGAAAAGCAGGCTTCCCGCTGAGCAGGTACCTGATGTGGGACTCGATCCAGGACCCCGGGATCACGACCCGAGCTGAAGGCAGACGCATAATGACTGAGCCACCCAGGTGCCCTGGGATATAAAAAGAATTTTAAGTTGAAGATTTTGGTTCTTCCCACTAAGCTTTCAGTCTTGGGCAAATAAGACTGATGTGTGATTAGTTAGAGGGCAGAAGGTCAGCATTCAGTCCCCCTTCCCTGGCTTCAACTCTGTCCTGGCTCTTGGATTCTTGCAATTAGATCATTTTCTTAAACTGTATCTGATATATTTTATTCCATGTCTGCCACACCCTCAGTCATGGGGCACTGGGGGAAAGGGACCAAACCAAGGGTAGTGCAAATTTAGCCAGACTCAAAAGGGACTATAAATAGATGATTTTCTCTCAGAAGACCAAGGATGGTCTTCAGGGAGTTACTGTTGTAAAGTGTTTGACATGTTAAAAACAAGACAAAACATATTTCCCCCCAAAATATTTACATATTGTTATGAATAGTAATAAAGAGGTATTACTGAAGTCATCATATCCATTTATTTGTGGGTATATATGTATTTATAATATCAATCAAGAGATAGTGAATAGGGGCACCTGGGTGGCTCAGTGAGTTAAAGCCTCTGCCTTCGGCTCAGGTCATGATCTCAGGGTCCTGGGATCGAGCCCCGCATCGGGCTCTCTGCTCAGCAGGGAGCCTGCTTCCTCCTCTCTCTCTGCCTGCCTCTCTGCCTACTTGTGATTTCTGTCTGTCAAATAAATAAATAAAATCTTAAAAAAAAAAGAGATAGTGAATATACAGCTAATGTCTTGTTGAAGTTCATAAAATGTTTTAAATTCTACCACTGGGAACTGTATGAGTCTGCCCAGGCTGCCATAACAAAATACCCCAGACTGACTTAAACAACACACATTTATTTTCTCACAGTGCTGGAGGCTGGAAGTCCTTGGCCAGTAGGGTTGGTTTCTGATAACGTCCTTCTTTCTGGTTGCAGATGGCTGCCTTCTTGCGGTGTCCTCACATGGTCTCTTCTCTGTGTATGTGCTGAGAAAGAGAGAGAGAACAGCTCTGGTGACTCTTCCTCTTCTAATAAGCACACCAGGCCCGTCAGATCAGGACCCCACCATTATGACCTCAATAAGTAACCTTATTTAATGCGTAAAGGTTCTTTTTTTCTTCCCCAGTGTTATGTTAGTCACCATATAGTATATCATTAGTTTTTGATGTAGCGCATACAGGTTCTATCTCCAAATGCAGTCACATGGGGAGTTTAGGCTTCAACATATGATTTTGGAGAAACACAGTTCAGTTTATAACAGGAACCATTGTGTGAGACTGTTGCTGAAAATGATAAAATGTCTTCATTCCTTACTTCATTCCTTGCTCTCATTTGAGATCTCTTTTCAGATATAATGGGGCCTCAGAAACTTCCCTCGGTCCTATAGAGTGGGACCTCTCAAAAGGTTTTGGGGGTGCCTGGGTGGCTCAGGGGGTTAAGCCTCTGCCTTCAGCTCAGGTCATGATCTCAGGGTCCTGGGATTGAGCCCCGCATCGGGCTCTCTGCTCAGCGGGGAGCCTGCTTCCCCCTCTCTCTCTGCCTGCCTCTTTGTGTGCTTGTGATCTCTGTCTGTCAAATAAATAAATAAAATCTTAAAAACAAAAAAAAGTTTTTTGGAGTGCAGCTGTCCTAGGTAACACCAAAGATCCCTTGGCGCCCCCTACTTCATGTAGTCCAACTAGATTATATAAAGCAATGGGGCCTCAAATATGTGGACTGTATACGTACTTTAAAATTAATTGACAAGCTTATGTATAGATTTTACATCGTAGAATATTGCAATGAGTTTAAATAATCAATTTTATTCTCACCTTGATCCTATGTTGCAAATTAAAAAACAAAAATAATGAGTGTACTGCTGTACAGACATATATTTTACATTTTTATCGGTAAGGACACAGGTGATTAGTACCTGAATTGCGATGCCTTCATGTTCCATAGAGCTGTTAGAATGTTTTGGTCTCCTAATCTGCATACATGCTTCACTAGAAGTTAAGACAGCAAATGTTAATGACATAGAGGTTAACAGTGAGGGTTCTAAAGCGAGAGTCCATTAACTACGGCCCATAAGCCAAATTGTGCGTGATGCCCATTTTTGTAAATAAAGTTTTATTGGGACGCAGCCATGCCTCTTTGTTGACTTAGCATCCATGGCTGCGTTCAGGCTCCAGTAGCACTGTGGAGTAGAAAATGGCCGATGAAGCCTAAAATATTTACCATCTGGCCCTTTCTGGGAAAAGGTTAGCTGACCCTCAATCTCAAGTAAAGATCGTTGAGTTCAGGTTTCTAAGTATGCAGTGTGACCTCAGGCAAGTTTTCTAACCCCTCTGTGTAAGTTCCTGAGGTTCCTCATTGTAGAGTGAGGACAAGAATATTCCTGCCTCAAAGGGGTGTTAAAGGCAATACGTGAGCATATAAACATCTTAGCACTGGGTCTGGACTACAGTAAACTCTCACACCCTGGTTGTTTACTGAGCAGTCCACAACCAACTCAATTCATAATGGAGATGCTAAACTAAGAGCAATTAATAATTTAAAAAGGAAAATTAACAGTAATTAAAAACCTGACCAACTCATATCTATAGTGAGGAGGCTTCTCCCTAAATATCCTTTCTAAAAATTTACAGGAATTTGGTTTCTTTATGGGGCCGGCCCAGTGGGAGCTTTTGAACATTGGCAGGCATTGCGGGGCACAAAGCCGCGGTAGAAGGATATAGAATAAATCCTTAGTAAACTGTGGCAGTACACTAAGTGTAGTTTACTAATAACACATTGAATAACCTTTAATGATTCTCTTTGTAATTTACCGGTAAATAGTCTGTAGCCATTCATAAAAATAGAAGTCGGTGGAACTAAATTGTGTTTGTGGTTCTGTTCACGGCCTTCCACATAGCTCATCCCTCGCACCTATCTCCCCTGACTCTCCCCTGACTGGATGCGCAGTCACCTGGTTCCTGGAGTAAATGAAACCAAGCCATGGAGCCCATCCCTGGCAATTCTGCCAATCTGAAATCCCATGGCCACAGGATGTACCTTTCACCACGGTGGTAACTGACTCCTCAAGAAGATTGAGTGGTGATATGACGTGTGGTTGCATAGGAATAAATACCTTAGCCCCCTCCCCACCGGAGCATACACCCCAGTGATGAGCAGTAGGTAGGTAGGTAACATCATATTTTGTTTAAAAACTTTACAGTCTGAGAGAGGAAGGCGTAGAGGAGGTTGCTGCCTAGGGCCCCCTGGGGGCTTATGTGAGGTTGTGGGCCGTTCTTTCCATGGAACGTGAGTTTTGCAGTTGTATAAGTAACACCAAGAATAGCGGCTCTTTAATTAAGAGTAGGAAGTGTGAGCAGAAAGTCTCTTATCGAATCCATTGGTTGTGTGGATCCTTATTGCGGTCAGAAGTCTCTTCACAACTTTTCTGAATGAGGTAGAGATAAGGATGAACTTGTGGGCAGGACTGGAAAAGAGCCATTGAGAACGGTGACCGAGTGCCGTGGCAAGAGCCATTCACCACGGTGAACTGCCGTGGCAAGAGCCATTCACCACGGTGAACTCTGATTATGGGTTCTTTTTCAGATATTGAATTGATTTAAAAAATTGCCGTGGCAAGCTCCTGACGTCACGCTCCACACTAAATATCCGGTCCTTCCTTCTCACGCTTTGTTGGCAAACTCCCTGGTCTGTTCCAGCCATGCCTCTTCTCTCAGTTCTTTCTCTCCTGTGTCTCTTTCTTCAAGTTCTGCCACCACCTGGAGGTCTCCCTCCTGTGTTCCCCACCTTCCCCTGGGCTCGGGTCATTTTTCACTTCTGTTCTCGAAGACTCCTTGTGAGCCCAGCCTAACTTGGATCGAGTGAATCTGGGCTGAGATGTGCATACCCTTCCTTTCTTCCCAGGTCAGAAATCACTAGATAACCGGTTATGGAAAAGAAAGAAGGACCTAAAGGAATATAGATGCGGATTTACAGTTCTTACTTTGTTTTTTAGAACAACCTGTTTCTCGATTATAGAATACGTGTCCATTTTGGGAAAGCTATAGCAAAACAAGGAATACTGACAGGGAAAAGATGGTCCCCCACAAGCCTACCACGCAGGGTAAGCGCTTCCTGCTCGCCGGTGTTTCTTTGATGTCTTCATCGTAGTTTGTACTTACGGAGTCCTTACTCCGTGCTAGACACTGCGCTAAACATTTTGTGTCTTTTGTTTCATTTAATCTTCACAACAGCTCTGTGCTGCATGATTTGTATTGTTCTCATGTTAAAGATGAGGAAATAGGGCCCAGAGAATGAAATTGCTTGACCAGGTAAATGAGGAAGAAAACAAGCTGACAGTAGCCCAGGATATTAATGCCATGATAGTAATGCTGTGCTATTAATGCTAATTAATAGCATGGTATTGATGCTATTCTGGTTACCATTCTGCTTTGTTGATATTAGAGCTCATTATTTACATTGAATTGATTGAGGTGCCTGGGTCAGTCGGTTAAGCATTCAACTCTCTCTCTTTTTTTTTTTTAAGACTTTACTTATTTATTTGACAGACAGAGATCACAAGTAGGCAGAGAGGCAGACAGAGAGAGAGAGGAGGAAGCAGGCTCCCCGCTGAGCGGAGAGCCCGATGCGGGGCTCGATCCCAGGACCCTGGGATCATGACCTGAGCTGAAGGCAGAGGCTTAACCCACTGAGGTACCCAGGCGCCCCAAAGCATCCATCTCTTGATTTTGACTCAGGTCGTGATCTCAGGGTGGTGAGATCAAGCCCCACTTCAGGCTCTGCACTGAATGTGGAGCCTGCTTAAGATCATCTCTCCCCCTTCCACTCCCCTGCCCTCTCACCTGTGCCCTCTTTCTCTTAAAAAAAAAAAAAAAAAAGAATATATGAGTGATCAAAGGATTGGCTTTTAAAAACCTGGTGAGTTTTCTTTCAAAAAGTAATTAAATGTGTATTAATGATGGTTCAAAATACATACATTTAAATTGCTTAACCAAGTACCATTTTGCTTTCTATAAAATGGGGTGAGGAATATTACACATACAAAATGCAGTGAACTGAACTCCCTTCTTGTCATTTTCCTCATTTCTCACTGTTCTGAACCAACTGATGGATTTATCAGGTGAGGAAAGGGAGAAAGGAGCTCATTTCCTTAACCGGCAAAAGATTCACATTCAACTTCTCCACTCACTCCTTCAGTCCCTCTGGCAGAGTGACCAGCACCATGGGTACCAGGTTCATGGCTTTCTCTCTCATTTCGCTCTCCTGATATTTCCCCAATGGTATTAACCATGAAACGGACAGAAGTTGAAGTTCCCAGCCGACTTAGCAACATCTGACTGAATTATGATTTCCTTCATTGTAGAGGGTGGATTCAATGCATATGAAATTCGGCTGTTCTGTGGTATTTTATCAGTATAGAAGGTGCATTTTTCTTCTATCAGTGATTTATGTCTTCTGAAATAATACTCTACCAGAGTATAATTAGAAGTTCTACCTCATCTCCATCTAAAAATGTTTGTGTGGAAAATGTTATCTGAAGTCATTATACATGTGCAAATTTTATAAATCTGCTTTTCCTCATAATGGTGAGAGACTTACACATTTTAAAGGGCTGCACAGTCCTGATTCTTTAGATGTATTTATATTTGTTTGTGAGCCCGTCAAGTATCTATTTTCTAAATGAGCTTCAGGGGGCAGTGCTGCAGAATTCCTAAAAACTACTGTCATTTGATTCCTGGATTTCTTATGAAATGTCAGCACTACTGCCTATTATTAAGAAAGAAGAATAAATAAGCATCCTAAAGGGTATTTTTGCACTACCTGATTTCAAGTGCTGAATAACAAGGTTAATTTAGAACAATAAGATGTGGTGCTATAACATATATGAGATAGAAAGTAAGATGTTTCATTTCAGCCTCTTCCTTTTATGGATGAGAAAACCGAGTTTATGGTTTGTCCAAAGTCAACAGCTGAAAGGGAAGTCCCCTGCCTGGGCACAGCCGAAGCTTCTACAATAACTTAAAGCAGAAGATGTTTATTTATTCGCTGTTCCCCAAAAGTTTTGGATTTAGAAAAGCCTGGAAGAATGAACACTTCCCAACATCCATAGTTTTTACAATGGAGTTGCCTCCCCTTTCCCACAATTTCTGCAACCAGGGGTATGCCAGACCATTCAGTGGTCACAATTTTGAATTGCTTTTAGGCTTACAGACAAATTGCAAGAATAGTACAGAGAATTTCTATATGTCCCTGTCCTGGTATGCCTTATTATTAACATTTTATATACTGTAATATAGTTATCATAACCAAGAAATTAACATTGGTAGAGCACCATGAACTAAAGACGCCATTTGAACTTCACTTGGAAATTTCTAACTGCTGTCCCTTCACTGGATGAGTTGGATTCCCTATCGCATTTAGCTGCCATTTCTCTCTGATCTCCTGTACTCTGCAACAGTTCCTCAGTTTTTCCTTGACTTTTGTAAGCTTGACGGCCCCAAAGAACACAGATTAATGTAGTTTACTCCACGCTGCTCCTTTCAAGCCTTTCTGGAATCTTATGATTGGACAGAAGTCACACACCCATCCAGAACAGCACAGAAATGGTTCCTCATCCTTCTCAGTACATCAGATCGAAGCACGCATGATGTCAGTGTGTATTGTTATTGGTGATGTGTCCGTATTGGCCACCTGGTCAGGGTGGTCACTGCGCTTTTCCACTATAAAGTTACTATCCCGGTGACCAAATTCGAGCACCAAAATAGATGAGGATAATATTAGCTTATAACCTAGAAAACAATATCCATGAGTTAAGAGTGACATGAATAAGCAATTAATCAAATAGACGCAGTCAGTTCTCGTTATTCTCTGTAGTTATATTCCACAAAGGCAGCCCGTGAATCTGAATTACCGAGCCATCGCTCTTACGGGAAATACAGGTTTGGGTTCCTGCAAGCCTTGGGTCCAAACCTTTTTATCCGTTGATCCACACATAACCTGATTTTATTTTAATTTCTGTTTAAAGACTCTCTTTAGTTTGTTGATTCATTAACACTGAGCTCACAGCCAACAGCACTGTGACTCCTGCTGGAATTCACACACACGTTTTCTCTGTAAGGCACATCGTACCCTTACAGTTTAGGACACTGGACAGCATGTCAGCACTATGCTGGGGGGGACATTTTAAACAGGGAAACCACCAATCAAAAGCACAAAAATGTGAAAAGTGTGGCACGAGATCGATGAAGCAAAGGACACCTGTTTACGGCAGGAGAGCTGACACGAGGAGGCAGGGTGTTGCCTTGCTGGACCTCAGCGGGGGAGTGTGCGTTTCCAGTTTGTCACGGCTCTGCCCGTGTCCACAAGGGACCAGGAAAGTGCCGTGAGTGTAAATTGTAGCCTGAAGGTGAATTCTCAGATTCATAATCTGTGAATAATGAGGATGGACCATGCGTGGAGGAGAAGTGACAGCTCTCGTTTGCAGTAGAACTCCAATAAATGTGCACAGAATGAAGGACATAGAGAATCCCCACCCCTGCAGGTAACCCCCACAGGGATCACTGTTGCAGAAGGACCACCAGCGGATACTAGAACAGTGGGCAAAGCTTTGGGGAAGAAAGGGATTTGCATAGTTTCAAAGGATTTCCCCCAAGACCTTAATTGACTACTGGGGGCGGGAGAGTATAAATTTATATTCATTTCAAATTTAATATTGCATGACTTCTTGATTTTTCTAATATTACATAGCCTTAGCAGATGTTGACTGCAAACATATGTAAATAGGTAGTATGTTCTCACATTCTTGATAAGGGAATCTCCACATTTTATTCTATTTTCACATCTGGAGAATCGGCTAGTTTCAGTAAAAGCTGTTCAGTTATGTAACTGGAGAAAAGTCAAGAAGCCGTCACTTCACGGGTAGATCTGGGGGGATGTAAGGATCGCTGCCTGTGTGAAATCATCCCAGGGAGAGGCGACCACTTACTCTTCAGTGTCCCCACTGTGTCCTGTTTGGATAGACTAGAAATATCTATTTTATGCTATAGATGTGTGCACTTGTCTCTTGAACAGGCTGTTTCCTGAATACAGTGGCTGCCCCCTCCACTTTTGTATCTCCAGTGGCAAGCACAGGGTCTCACACACACTTGGTGCTCAGTAAACATTAACTGGACATGGGATGGCATGGGATGGGACGTGGTGGGATCCAAGACAAAGACTTCAGGTCTGCTGGCCTTCCACCATCCATATTTTTTCACAGGTGAATTTTTGTCCTTGCCATATTTTCAGATGCTAATGTTTATCTCCTGCCTAGGGTGAAAACAAGCATGACCCTTGTAGTAGTAAAAGGCATATTGAAATGGAGACCTCTGTAAGCCCATTTGGTTCATGGGAAGGTTTTTGTTTCACGTATCTTACGTATCTCACGTATCTTTGTTTCACGTATTACGTATCTTAGTTCAGATGTGATCTTAAGAGTATTATTCATATACCTACCTTTATCCTAATAATGGTAGTACTGTTGTCTCTAGAGGCAAAACAGATTAATGGCAGTATCAGGGATTTTGTGAAACAGCTTATCTGAAAAAGGTTTTATTCTGAAAAATGTGTCACGGTTGGTTCTGAGCACTTGGATGGTTTCAGGTTGACTCAAATGTATTAGGGTAGCTAACAAATGTAACAGCTCCCCAATTCCAGAGACTTAACATAGTATACTTTTTCTTGCTAGTTAACAGTGCAATGCAGTGTTCCTAGTTGGATAGTTGTGCCTCAGACAATGTTTTAAGGACTCAGGCTTCTTCTCTCTCATAGCTCTGACTACTTCCAGGTCTTTGGAATCCTCTCCCCTTCGCTGCAGGGTTTTATGGCCCAGTCTAGGAGTGGTTTTATGTCCTCCTCCCACATTCTCTTGGAAGTGAATCAATCATATTTCCACCCTTAAATGTGAGGCATGCTGGGAAATGCCTAACTTGTGTGCCCAGGGGGAAAAAAGAGCAATTGTTTGGTGAACAACCAGCTCGTCTGCTTCACTAGCTCAGCCTGGCATCTCTCTCTCTCAATTCTCATGTCACTTGTTTTCCTTATTCTTCTTCAGATACTTAACACTTGGTTCATTGTATTCATTCATTCATTCTGAAACCCATTGGTACCATAAGGGGCTAATACAACGTGGCAGTTGATGGTTTTTAAAGAAAAATCAGATGCAGGACCCACCCTGGAATTCAATCTAGTTCAGCACTGATTAGCTGTCAGAGTATTTGGAAGTCATGAAAAAAACACGAGTGTGACTACCTATCTCACAAAGTGTAAGTACTTTTAGCTACTCAGTATCTAAATTTTGCCTCAAATACTTATTTGCTGTCCATTCATTTGTTCCTATGTTACCTTTTTGTAGTCTAACTGAGAACAAGCAGAAGCAGTTATTTAAGATTCAGGGGGAAATATAAAGGCAAAGAACTTTAAATTCTCTCTCTGAATTTGATTATCCTTGAAAATTTGGAAAAGATTGTTAGTTGGTCTTATTAGAGAATTACTTTTGAGAACCACTGGTCTTGTCTCCTATTATCTGTGGACATGGTATTCCTTTTTTATTAGTCTGTAAGCAGTTTGAATTTAGGGACTGCATGTAACATAAACATTTTTTCTACCCCCTAAACCCTTACCTTTATACACTTAACTGATCTCTTTTTTTAAGATTTTATTTATATATATATATGTATATGTATGTATATATATAAATAAAATACATACATAAATAAAATACATACATATGTATGTATGTATATATACATATATATAAAATCTTTTTATGTAATCTTTTTAAGATTATATATATATATGTACACACACACACACACGAGAGTGCACATGCAAGTGGGGGAAGGGACAGAGGAGGGAGAGGGAGAAAGGAAATTCCCAGCTTGGCATCAAGTCTGATTGGCCACCGAAGTCACACAGTTAGGAAGTAGTTTCTGATGATTAATTAAAATGTCTGGAAAAAAGGTTAATACCATTCAGTGCACTGGTGTTTGTGGAGATCAAATGGAAGACTGCATTTAACTCTTCTGTAAACCATGTACTATGCAAGTGTAGGTTAGTTCTAAATCATATTCCTCGGGACGCCTGGGTGGCTCAGTCGGTTGAGCGGCTGCCTTTGGCTCAGGTCATGATCCCAGCGTCCTGGGATCGAGTCCCGCATCAGGCTCCTTGCTCGGCAGGGAGCCTGCTTCTCCCTCTGCCTCTGCCTGCCACTCTGTCTGCCTGTGCTCGCTCTCTCTCTCTCTCCCTCTCTCTCTGACAAATAGATAAATAAAAAATAATAATAATAAAATGTTTTAAATCATATTCCTCAACTTTAAAAAAATCACTTTCATTATTTTCCTACTAAAGTGTCTTTTTAGACATTTTTTTTTTTTACCTAATTACTTCCTCCCACCATGACATTTTAATACTACAGGGATGCTGTGTAGCGATGGAGTCCGATAGGATTGAGGGGTTACGGGCCACACCCGCTGTGATATCCAAGACTTTTTTTGTCCCCCGAGAACCAATTTTATCTGTCTGGGGCACTATCCCCACCATTGAGAATGCAGATTTTAAATAATAAGGGAAGGAATTCTGAAAATAAGAAGTATTTTTTATGATGCTTTGATTACTTATTAAATTAAAAGTAGTTTAATATCACCTGTACATTGTTGCACATTTGGCATCATACTGAGACAGCAAGAGGAAACTCAAAAATAATACCATTGATTTAAAATGCCTGCAGTCTCGGGACACCTGGGTGGCTCAGTTAGTTAAGCAGCTGCCTTCGGCTCAGGTCATGATCCCAGCATCCTGGGATCGAGTCCCACATCGGGGTCTTTGCTCAGTGGGGAGCCTGCTTCTCCCTCTGCCTCTGCCTGCCACTCTGCCTGCCTGTGCTCACTCTCTCTGAAAAATAAATAAATAAAATCTTAAAAAAAAATGCCTGCAGTCTAGATAAAGCTAATATGCCTCCAGCATTTTAAATGGACAGCGATGCTCATACAAATGAATGGAGATTTAGTAAAATCTGAAAATGCAAAAATAAAATCTGGTAGAGGACAAGATAAGAGAAATTGAAGAGATGGAAGCTTTCTAGAGCGGCCGCTAATCCGAGTTTAAGCTCACCATAAAAAGGAAACATAAAAAGAGGGTTTGTGAGGCAATAGGATAGAAGGAAAATTGTGCTGGATAAGGAAGCTGGACGAAATCACATTCCCTTTTCTTTTTGTAGGCGACAGTTAATACAATAGCTAGGTATGGGGTGCCTGGGTGGCTCAGTGGGTTAAGCCTCAGCCTTCAGCTCAGGTCATGATCCCAGGGTCCTGAGATAGAGCCCTGCATCGGGCTCTCTGCTCCGCAGGGAGCCTGCTTCTCTTCCTCTCTCTCTCTGCCTGCCTCTCTGCCTACTTGTGCCCTCTCTCTCTGTCTGTCAAATAAATAAATAAATAAAATCTTTAAAAAAATACAATAGCTAGGTAGCTTCTTTTTCTGATTTGTTTGAAAAGGAAAGATGAGGCACAACTAAGTCTGCACGGCTAGGCCATGTCTCATGTTAGGGAACGCGGGAAGCTTACAGCCTACAGGTCTCCCTTCCATCTTCTTCCTTTTCGTTCCGCTTCCCCACGCTGACACTGGGAGGTAGGCGTGAACCTCACTTTACAGGTGCACGGCCCTCCCCAGATCACACAGCTGGTGTACGTGTGCCCAGCTTCTAGGTCTCCGTCTCCGAGTCAGCTGTGCTGCCTACTCCTGCTGCCTGGCCCTCTCCGGTAACTTGATGGACATGCTGTAGATCTTCAGTGAGCATTTTTCTACTGAAGAACATACAGATACATTCCGTGTACTCTGAAGATGGATGAACGATGGTAGATAGAGCTGCCACAGTTATCTGCATTTTAAGTTTTATGGTTTTTTTCCTGCTCATTTGTTGGCATCTGTCAGCAAGTGGAAACAAAATTCTGAATCTCTGCTTCCCTGTCTGCAAATGTGTTATTATGGGGCAAGATGAGCGCTAAATGGTACTCCACGGTGTGAGTACCATACGTGTGAGCTCTACGTAGTATATCTTGAGTTTTTAGGTATGTGCTGTAGGTCGTTGACCGCAGATCAGTAGAGGCCAAGGCGTTCACAGGCAGTGCTGGGTGTTATGCTGCTGAAAGGTGGAATTCGGTGCACTTATTTTTGTATACGTGGGCCTAGACTGACCATGGGACCTAGTTGGTGCTTAATACATGTTTATCGAAGCAAAAGAGCTATTGTTTCCCTCCTCTACATGGGGTGTCTGCCAAGTCCATAACAATTCTCCCTTCTCTGGGAACCCAGAATTGGCACTGGCTGTTTCTTCCCTGAATTCCTGAACCCACCCATCCCCAGCCGTGGTTCACCTGACCATAGCTGGCTAAATTTCCATCCTTGAGATCTGGAATTGAAACACTGTGGGGCTGAGAAAAAGAAAACTTCCTGCGTATCAGTGGCTACACCCAAAGTGTATAAATACAGGGGCTGCCTCAGAGCCATTTTACAGATTGGAGTTTAGAGAAAGCTAGACTTGCAAACTCAAAGACTGAAGCCACCATACAGAGAAGAGCAGACAGAACATGGAGAGAAATTCTGGAAGGAGTTAACCTGCCTATAATCTTGGTTGCGTTTTCCATTCAGTTCCTTGAGACACCCTTGTATTATTCTAGTAAATTTGTTTTTGTGTTGAAGTTGGTTTGGGTTGGTTTCAATTATTTGTTGCTGAAAGTCTTCCACGACTCTATCAAAATTTCAGGTTTCTCATTTCAGGGAAGGAAATCATACCTTGTGGAAAAACTGGAGAAGGAGGAGAGACCAAGCGTAGTTTAAGAATTGTAAACTGAAGCCCTCCCAAAAAACTGTAAGTCAAAATTAGCACAAATTGTATGTATTCAAAATAGATCTGAGGGCCTTTGTGCATCGTTGGTTTTTTTTTTAATATTTTATTTATTTATTTGGCATTGTTGGTTTTGAAGTAGTAGGGAATTTTTCCTTTAGGATGAAGTAGGAACGCAAAGGGAGTAAAATAGTAGACATGAGTCGATGATAAACCAAATAGTTCAGGTAAGATGCGTAAGAAATCCAGTCATCCCTCCATGCCTCCTCAACTTCCACCCTCCTGTCCAGCCCATTGCCAAATCCTGTCTGTGGTTCCTCTGTCCACTCTGAGCGGTAATAATTCTCATGAGGTCTCCTGCAATGACCTTCTCTAAGTGGACTGTGGGAAGCTACTCTTGCCACCAGTGTTTCTCTACACTGGGGCCAGGGTGGTCTTCTAGAAGTGCCCACTGTGTCACCTCTTCCAGGAAAGACTTGCAGAGGCTTTCTTTTGCTCTAGCCCATAAATCCTGGAAGGCCCAGCTGCTGTCCCGTGTCCATTGCTGCTCCCATCCTCTCCCCCTCCGTGCTTCTGGGTGGCCTTCTTTTCATTCCCTCACCCCACCAAGCTTCCTCCGCTGCTGGGCCTTTGCACACACCGTTGCCTCTACTGGAACCTTCATTTCTGCTGCTTTACCCGGCTTTCCTTGGCTTCTCTGATTAGACCAGTTAATCCTAGCAGAGCACTATATGCCCATCCTTTCTACCGTGTGGCCTAGGTACACAGTGTTCCTTTCCTTTTTCTCCGTATTTGGTTGCCTTTCTACTCTGCGGGGCTGTAAGCTCCACAGGGACCGGAAACATCTGCCTCAGACTGTTGTTTTAGTCCCAGACCCTAAGAGGATGATTAAGAAATATTTAATGAATGAATAACTATGTGAAAAGGTAAAGGAAAGAAAAAGCAAACAATCTATCCACCCCCCCGCAAAAAAAGGAACCTCCAATTTTCTTAATACTCTCTTTCAAAGATTGGTTTTATAATTCATTTGTTTGTAGCTCACAGTTTTTCTTAGGTATCAGGCTCCTGATGAACAATATTATTAATGATGCTAAAATCCCTTTATAAGTGGGGGTATGAGGTTATCAGCAGATAAAATATAACTAACGTTGGTAGGACTCCTAGGGCAGCCCACAGAGGACTGTTTAACCCATAGTGTCTCTAAAACAGTTTTAAGTTCCCAAATCTAAGCCTCTTGTGTCCTATGGGGACACGGGTAGTATGAAGGAGAGGATTCCATTTACTAGTGATGCAAATATACTCTGAGAGATGTGTTGTAAGGTTGGCTGTTCTGGTGGTAAGCATGGAACAGGAATAGAGGGCAGCCTTGGAGACCATTCAAGGGAGTAAGTTGCTCATTAGCCATTTGGTAGGACTAGCTAGGATAGGTCCCCTTTCCTTTCCCTTTGCGTATGTATCTTTGAAACTGTGTGTACTTAATCAGAAGACACAACTTACCCTGCTGGACAAAGACCTTTCGCTGATCTAGAACACAGAGGTAGTTGTCCTTTGGCAGGGCACCTGGCTGGCTTAGTCAGCGACTCTTGATCTCAGGGTTGTGAGTTCAAGCCCCATGTTGGGTGTGGAGCCCACTTTAAAAAAAAAAAAAGAAAAAGGGGCTCCTGGGTGGCTCAGTGGGTTAAGCCTCTGCCTTTGGCTCAGGTCATGATCCCAGGGTCCTGGGATTGAGCCCCATATCAGGCTCTCTGTTCAGCGGGGAGCCTTCTTCCCCCTCTCTCTGCCTGCCTCTCTGCCTACTTGTCATCTCTGTCTGTCAAATAAATAAATAAAATCTTAAAAAGAAAAAAAAAAAAAAGACGTGATTGTACTTTGGGCTAGAATTTCTGCACGAGCATCCTATCCTAAGAGAAAATGAAAGGAGTTTCCAAAGGCAGAAGGATTGTTACAGGAGCCCTCAGAGAGCCAGAGACTGAAGTCCGTTTGTGGAAGTGATGCTGGATATTGATGGCTGAAGAGGAAGGTCGATGGTGCTCAGGGAAAGAGAAGGTGGGAAGGAAAATAAAAAGAAAACACAGCCTCCTTGTCTGAGAGTAAGGGACACAAACATTCTGCTATTTCAAGGACCAGGTTTTATGACCAATATCCCTAGAGCTCACGGCTGCACAGAAGGGCGAGTTACTTCACCTAAATCTTTCTAGAGAATATCAGTTTCATTTTAGAAAGAATAGTCTGGCTGCAATGTTAAGAAATACCTAAAATCCAGAAAATAGGGAGTTATCCACAGAGCTACATGGTGTGAGCTGTTTTCATGAAATGAAATAGAGTGCTCCACAAAAGCTTTTTTGTTAAAATCCCATCAAAGAGGATTGCCTGAAATTAAACCCAGTGTTCTTTCCAGAGAGTTTTGCAAATATCACCCGTGCAGTAGAAGCACAGGAATTCTGATGAGAACACATTTTTCCCGGACTCCTAACCCCCTTCTCTTTCACTCGCGAGGTGGCCTCTTATTCATGCTTGTTGGATGGAACTGGTGAACCAAATACTTGAAACCAATTTGCTGGTTTGAGAACAGGTTATTGATTCTCCCAGCAGGTGTATACTGGGAAAATTGCATTGTTTAACTCTCCATATGGATGATTCTCGTCTCATACTCCTTTAAGTCAGGCCGACTGAGTGAGGCACGTGGATTCTTCTTGCTTTATTGAGGTCTTCAGAGGAGTTGAAAACATGTCTAAGAGGTCTGTTACCTTGAGTTAAAAGACTGTGTGTGATTTTTGGAAAATGTCTGGTCAGGTGAGGGATTTTTTTTTTTTCCAAGAATGTGCGTTATTTGGGGGATGGACATTGGGAGAGAAATTTTCCTTGTGTCTTGCCCAGTACCAAGAAGACAATGGAGGTGATTGGCCAACAACCAAAATAAATAAATATATTTCTGGATCTTATTTAAAATGATCACTGCTTCAGCTCTTGGTGATTTATTGTTTTCAGAACTGCAAAGCCCAGTCAACGTATTATATGTGTTGCATTAGCATTTATTGATTATATGACCTAATTTTGTGTTCTTGAAATAGAAGGAAGCTTCCTCCATCACTGATGGGAAGGAAGAATGGAGAGGATACGGTGTTGAGCACACACATACTCCCTGAATGATTTTGTGAATTGGTATTATTTCACTCAATAATAAAAGCTCACTTGCATCAGTGATATTTAGCTCTTTGGGTAAAAGTGAATAAAAACTCAATGTAGGGGCCCCTGGGTGGCTTAGGGGGTTAAAGCCTCTGCCTTTGGCTCGGGTCATGATCTCAGGGGTCCTGGGATCGAGCCCCGCGTCGGGCTCTCTGCTGAGCAGGGAGCCTGCTTCCTTTCCTCTCTCTCTGCCTGCCTCTCTGCCTACTTGTGATCTGTCAAATAAATAAATAAAATCTTAAAAAAAACCTCAATGTACTTCAGGTCAATATTTCTTCCGGGTATTGTTGAAGAATATGTATAAGGTAATGAAGCAACCTGCTGCTGAATATTTCCTTTAAATCCTAGAAGTGTGGGTTCTCTCCCATTCCAAACCTTCCCCTTGTACTCTTTCCCCAGATGCATTATTGGCCCAGGGGAGGTTCACTTCAACAGGAGGTTAGCCATTTTGAACCAATCTGAGCAGCCTTTGTAGCAGGAGGAAATGATTTATTGTTCCCAATCACCATTAACAAGAAGACCATTGTCTGCGGATAAATCTACAGCCACAGGGGAGGATTTTAATTTGTGACAGGGAAAATTTCTCTCTGCTTAATGGGGAGAGACATCTCGGACCCTTACCTGAATGGGTTTATGGTGAGAGATAGGCCCTCTGGGTATTTATTGACTTGAAACCAGGAGCCTTTCTGATACAGAGTTACGTTTTAGAAATAAAACTCCCAAGGTCCTCATTTGGGGTGGGCAGTTGGTGGAGAAAAGAATCAAGTTATATTTTATATTTTCCTCAAACATCTGCATTTTGGGCTTCAGTTTTCTTTTTCTTTTTTTTTAACTGACAAGTTATTTCTCCTTCAGGCCCCATGATTGATAGAGAAGACTGTCAAACGGACCGGAGAGAGAACTAAAACCGAAGAAAGGATCTCAATGGAGGCCACAGGGATGCGAACTGACAGAAACGGGACAAGAGCCGAAGTGCACAGGGACAGGTAGCCGTGAGGGAAATATTGAATTCCCTGTAGTGATTACTGGCACAGGAAACTCGTGAAGCACGTGGCCCCAAATTAAGGGTCTCGTGTTGTAATTGTTCAAAGAATACACAGCAGGCCCACCAGCCATACAATTAACATACAGACATCGTTAACATTTCTAAGCCGTTGTACACTTTGGTGATTAGCAGCTTTGGGGTTCCTTCTGCTGTGATTCCTGAGAAAAACCTCCGGAGACTCAGCGGTAACTAAGACCGAGGCAGCTCTCAAGGTGTGAGATTCATCTTCTTTTGGAATTAGGGTCACCTTGGGATTCAACCTCTAGTCGAGAGCAGGTCACGTGGAAGTAAAATTCTTCTGAGACCCAGGAGAAGGAAGGAGGGTATGGAGTAAGTCTTTCCCTCTTTGCTCAAGGGATGGACCAAATTTAAAGGTGGTGATAAGAA
>PISX010022661.1:0-31284 GCA_004024625.1 Mellivora capensis
AATTACAAAAATAAATAAATAAAATATTGATACCAAGTACATGTTATTTCCAGGATTTGTCACTAAAGTGATAACACATTGGAAAATTTCTCTAACCTTGTGTGCAAGTAGATGAATTATTCAAAATAAGTTACTATAACAGTTATCCACACACTTTATATTTATATCAAGTCATATCAATTAATTTTCTCCCATAGAGGAAATGAATCCATACAGTGGAAATTTGACATTTTATTAAAATTAAGATACTTAATCCATCAAGCCTGGATCTTTTAAGGAGGTGTTTATTCAAATATAATCACATGTCTTAGTAATTTAAACTCTGCTTACAGTTCTCATTTCCACAGCAAATTTGCTAAGCAAAAAACAAACAAAACAAAACAAAATCTCCTTTCTCTGAAGAATTCTCCTTGAAATAGAAAGAAACCATTTCCCATTCATTTGACTCATCAACTAACACAAGGAAAATGTGAGTTTTCCAGGAGTAGGTAAGCTTGTTGTTAAATCTCTTGTTTCTGTGTTCTTTTTCTAAAAGTTGTTTTGGTCTATTTCAATGTCCTATTTTGAATATAATAACTTATATCCTGGTTGGAGATATCCATTTTTAATGTTTATGTTGTGGTTTATTAAAATACAGTTTTAAAACTGGGACAGAAGTTTAAGAGGTACAGATATCTTTATATAAAAAGGGTTTATTTTTGGATGTTGTTGATCTAAAGGTAAAAAAAAAATCCATGTTTTCATTAATTACTACATTAGCCATCTGTCCATGTCTTAGCTCAAAGTCTTCATTTTCATATTAAATAAAAAATCTTAATCAGTTAGTTTGTACTGTAATTTTATTTGATTCTTTTAAAGACTGAGGTAATTGGCACATCAAAAAGTCTTGGAATATCGGATGGGGGAAAAGAGAACTAGCTCACACAAGATTTTACATATATTGTGTTCTTATTTACAATACTTTGAGGAATACCATTTCAAAAATTTCCCCTGAAAAATAGGATATCTAGAAAGAAAATCTGGTATATTGATAATAAAATCCAGTTTAAAATTAAAAATGTATTCTGAAACTCAAATCTTTTTTAGTGTTTACCAGGCTTTTATTTATAATATCTATCTTAAGTTAGATTTAGATTCTATCTTAAAACTGATATAAGGCTCTTTTGTTAGTACATGTAATATTTATGAGAAAGGCAATAGAAGTATTAACATGGAAAAATATTTGGAATAATTTAATACAATTTCAAAAAGAAAAGACTTCTTGAAGAATAAAAGTGTCACTTTTTCCAAAATGGTCTTTACAGTTACCTTATTGTGCTGGAACTTTTTCTAATCAAACTATTCATGAAACCCATCAATGAAAGAGGCTGTATAATTATATAGTTTTATTTTATAAATTCAAATTTGGAATAGTCACTTTTAAAATTACTCAGTGGGAGAAATAATAATAGATATCCTCAAAACTTTATAAGTAGGATTTTGGCTGATAGTGCATTCATTGAATTTTTGTGGTGGTCATTGTTCTGCTTGTAAAGCATAATTTGCCACATAATTCAATTAAGACGAGGTGGTAATGGATAATTAGAAGTAGGCATATAGTGACTGGGACAAGGCTCTGATCACCTGAATCCTACCAGTGAGTAACACAGTCCACATAAATGGTGCCAAGAAAAATATATCCTCAGCTGTCAAATGTAAATAAATAAATTCGTACAGATGGACAAAGGAACACTTTATTACTAGGTGATATTCTGTTCTTTATTCTCAGGGCAGACCTCGAATGAGCTAGACCAGATCCTAATGAAATGTCTTTACTTAGTTTTACTTCTATGCCACCCTATGCTTAAACTAAAATTCATTTCATTGCAATCACTCTCATGCCTTCTTGCATTTGCAATACTAAACTCTTACTCTGTCTACTCCCCCACCCCCACCCAGTGCCCCTATACACACCAACTACATTGCAAATTTCTTAGTCATCTTTGCTGATTTCTTCTTCTCTATCCAATTTCTAAGTGTTTGAGTTTCCCACCTTTGGAAGGGCTTATGACCCGGATAGTTTTTTCCCTTAATTTCATTCTTTTTTCTAAGGTTACCCCCTTATCCAGTTATCTGATCCAGTTAAACACTACCTCAGTGCATACAATTTTCATACTTTAATGAAGCCCTAGTGTCTCCCTAGCACCAAGCTCCTAATCAAGTCCAATACCAAAGAGACAACTTCACCTCCACTTTTCAAAAACAAACTTGGGATATTTTCCTCCTCCATAGTGTTCTCCACTATCCTGTTTGTTTTTTTTTTTTTTTTTCTCTGTTTACCTGACTCACAATCCATCTGGAAGTTTGAGCACAAACACAAGAATTCTTATTTATTCCTTTTTCTTATCTCCTAACGACAGTCCAGTTCTAACAGTCTCCAAATCTACCTTCAAAATATTATCTCCTACCTATTTATATCTCTGCTGGCAGGATGCTAAGTCAAGCCACTTCTCTTCTGGGCTGCCATGGTTGCTCCTTCATTCATTGTCAACTTAAATGCTGTCAGGGTCCGTGTTACATGCAATCTGTATGTTATATGCAACCTGTATGTTACATATACCCTGAATGTAACAAGGTATGAATACAGTTAAGGAATGAAAAAGGGAAAAACATGTTTGGGCTAGACCAAGCTGAGCAAGGAAAGGAAGTGGTTTCTTGAACCTGGTGTGAGTAGTTACTGTAGGAGGGGTCCCTGCCACAGCAGCTGAGGCCTTTGGGAAAGAACTGGGGGCTGAAAACCTCAGCTCAGCAAGTATGTTGTTTCAAAGAAAAGCTCCCCCAATTCTCTCTCCTTCCACTCTCTGAACTCTTCAGTTGTCTAAATATGATCGAGTCCAAAAGGCCAGAGGTTCTGATTGATTCTGTCTGTAAAGATAAACTTCCAAGGATAGACTAGAAAGGAAGTAGATAAGGAATGTCAGAAAATATCCAACACACTCCACTACAATCTTTTTTCCACACAGTTAAGTGCTCTTTCAATAACACCATTCATACCCTGTAATTTAAATATGTAAGCCACCCATTGCAGTTAGGATGAAATTCAGACCTCTCCCCATAGTTCCTTTTGCTTCTCTTTTCATTTAGACTAGGTAGGATTTTGTAGACCATGTACAAATGTTGGCTTTTATTGTGAATGAAGTGGGACGTTGTTGGCAGATTTTTATCAGGGGAGTTATATGACCTAATTTTAGGTCATATAATTTTAGGACTAATTATATACATGTGTATATATATATAAATAAATTTTTACATTTCATATAAAATATAAATTTGTATTTTAAAATATAAAACTATTTTATAAATTTTTATTAAAAATTTTATTTTATAAATCTATAAATTTTTATGAAATTTTTATAAATTTTTACAAAAATAAATTTTTATAAAATATAAATAATTATATAAAATATAAAAAATATATATATATATCTGAAAATTTAGGTCTAATTTTATATGACCTGATTTAACTTTTAAGCAGATCACTTCCATAGCTGTACTGGGACTAGGCTATGGAAATGCAAAGAGAGAAGCTGGGTGACAATATAGGTACTTAACTACTATGCCCAGGTTTGAGATTGTGGTGGTTCATACAAGGGAAGTCATGAGAGACATCTGGATTTGGGATGTTTTGAAGGAAGAACATGCAGGATTTCTTGATGGATCAGATATGGAATGAGGGAAAAAAAAAGATGCCAAGGATTGCTCTGTTTTAGCACCACATTACAAACTGGTTTTGTTTATGTACTCTCTTTAATATTTTTCAAATAGTTTCACATGAATGGATTTTTAGCTCCAATATCATAGCCAGCATCTTGAAAAAAAGGTCTTAATGAGATTGCCTTCAGTTGCTTCTCAGTGTGTTTGGCACCTCATAGGCACTCTGTAATTATTTGCTAAATGGGTGAATGGGCATTATTTTTTCTTTTTAATGTCAGCCTTGATGATGCGCTAGTCCTGACATATCCTTTCCAGGATATGACAGTCCTTTCCAGGCTGTTTCAGATTATGAACCAACAAAGAAGCGAACACAAATTTTCGGTTGATATACACAGAAGACATTGCTGTTAGCAGCTGTTTCAGGATATGGGGATTTTCCAGTAAGGGAAACTGAAAGCCCGAAAAGTGTGACTTTTTTTGTGTCTCCTAAGGCATCTAGCAACATACCAGACTCAGAGAAGGAACTCCACTACTGTTTGGTTGGATTTAAATAATGTAGTTAATATTTAGAAGTTTTAAAATGTTTTCAACACATAGTCCAGAGAGTTTCTTTGAAATATTTTTTTTTTACTTCTTTCTGGATCTCTACCTGTGACTCATACTTGATATTTAAGTGCTTAAGGGACAGTGCATATATCGCCCTGATATGGTTACATAAAATTAGCATTATGGGTGAATGCAATTGTAATAGATCCAGAGAAATGTTTTATAAAAAAAAAAAAAAATCACATAGGTATTCTTTGGAAAACAAAGATTCTAACTTTTTTTTTCCCTGAGAAAGTTCTTATAGCCTTCAGTGAAGCACATGAATGTACCTAAGATTATTTTGAAAGTATTCCATGGCTACTTTGGGTTATTAAAAAATATATGCTTTCTTCTTGGTGCTTTTGAGTATAACCTTCTTCAAAATTAAAAAATTCAGTCCCATCTTTAAAAAAAAGAACTATAGTTGTAAAACAACATATAGTTTTAAGGATTATACAGTTATAAATGTCAAATAAACTATACACAAATAAGCATATATATATAAGAAGACTATTTTGCACATATTAATTATTTTTATATGGTTTTATTTTTTATAAAGTTAATTCAGAAATATAGATTACGTTTCGATTTTAGTTATAACTGAGTTATTTAAAACAAAAAGACTGGATGTGTAAATGAGTTTGGATCCAGTTCTGCTGAATAGAAATTAATAATTCATAATACATTTTTGTTACTCAAAATAATCTAAAAAAAAATCTCAAGAGTTTTAGTCTAATACAACAAGCATATAAGACTCTTGATACTAAAATTACATAAGATCATTAGTTAATTTTAAATAAATAATAAATACTGGCAGTCATATCTATTCACTATTTTATGAACTATTTTTGGGAATATAATTAAAACTAACTTTTGAAATGTTCAGTACACAATATAATGTTTTTCTTTTTAAAAAAACTTATTTCTTTCTTTTTTTTTTTTTACACAACTTTGCCATACAGGTATGAGTGGGGAAGCATTTTGTATAATTCCAGGCGGGTAGGGTACTTTGGCTTTCTTCTGAACTCAGGAGCTCAGAACAGAGTTTCTTTGGCAAAAAAAAATCTGACTAGTTCTGGGTCACCAATGACTTTTAGACAACAAAACTCCAAAGTACCTTGGTGTTGACATTGGTCTACATTAACCTTTCTCTGCCTATTTCCTTAAAGGGGTATTTAAAGAAATGGAAAAAAAATTATTTTATTTTATTGGTCTCTCAATTCCTAATGGAAAAAATATTCCCTTGTACATATTCAAGAGCATTCAATATTAGCATTTTAATTTCCAATTTATTTTATAAAAAATAATTGTGTTACTTAAATATGTATTTAAAATTATTATCAAATATTAATCATTTAAAGACATTAACTATTTGTAGGGGCTATTTTTAAAAATTATATGTTTGTGTTCCTTGTCCATTTGTGATTTGGGATTTGCATCTGTTTACTGCGCCAACAAAGTATCATAGATTGGATGGTTGGAACAGCAGAAATTATTGACTCACAGTTCTGAAGTCTTGAAGTCCAAGATCAAGTTGTTGGCAGGGTTAGTTCCTTCTGAAGGCTGTGAAGGAGAATCTGTTCCATGCCTCCCTTCTAGCTTCCAGTGGTTTGCTGGAGATCTTTGGTATTCTTTAGCTTGTAGAATTATCACCCCAATGGGTAACTACATGTTCATAAGGCCTTCTGCTTATAGGCATATCTGCTTCTGTGTCCAAATTTCACCTTTTTATAATGGCATCAATAATATTGGATTAGGGCACACCCCAATTATTTCATTTTAACTTGATTACCTCTCAAAGACCCCATGTCCACATAGTCATATTCTGAACTAAATATTCCAACATATTTTTTTTAAAGGGACATAATCCAACATGGAACAGGGTCTTAGCATTTTTCTTTTCTTTTCTTTATAAATATTAAAAATATTAACTATCAGTAATAGTTTTACAAGTACATTTTCCAAACTTTTATGATTTTTAAAATTCTCTTTGTGGCTGGCAATTATTTTGTTTTATTGTTTCTTTACTAGCTTGTTTGTTTATGTTTTACTCAAAGTGTTTTAGATTTTTTTGTGGTCAAATTTATTTTTTCTTCATTGTTTTATCAACTGATTTTAGAATTAGAAAGTCCTACTTCATTTAGAGATTTAAAAATTATTAATTTCTGTTTTCTACTTTTTAAATAAAATTTTAGTTTTTGTTACACTTAAAATTTACTCTTCTGTTCATCTGCAATTGGGAACACTTTTTAAGGGTGATTTTCCTGAACTTATTTTAATATATGAAAATTTGTACAAAGCAATATTTTTTCTCTGTGTACTAGGTAAAATCAAAATGCTCTTAGATTAAAATATTTTCTTTATCCAAGAACAAATACAAACTTTTTCCCTTTATCCTACATTTTATTTTTTAGTCTGTATTTCAGTTGATCTGACATGGGAGTCTTGGACCTGTCCCCATGTAGGTGTATGATTTTGAGCAGGTTATTTAACTTTTATAGATTTTGGTTTCTTCATTTGAAAAAACAGGGACATTAAACAGAATTTTCACTAGGTATTAAGACCAAAAGTTCTATGATTCTACCGAGTCCGCCTCATGTAAAATGGAGATATTGCAGTTGTCTGTAACCAAATGCAGAAGGAGGCTATTATGTAAGATAAAAGTGAGGACTGAGAGTCTGGTAGCAATTTTGACTGTCCTCATATCAGCTTTCAGATGATATATTTATCCCTTTTAGAGCCTAGTCTCTTCCAATTTAAATAAGTGGAGCTGTTTAAAATATTATGATCTTGGGGCACCTCGCTACCTCAGAAAAGCATGTGATTTTTTTGTTTCAGGGTCATGAGTTCAAGCCCTATGGTGGGTGGTATAGAGATTGCTTAGATAAATAAATAAAGTTTGAAAAATATATTATGACCTAATCAGAATAGGAATATTACTGGAAAAGACTGGGAAAAGGAGATGTGATGGAAGCATTAAATATTTTAAGAACACTATGGGATCTTTTAATAGAAAATTGAAACTGATGGACAATAGACAGGAAATTCAACTTTTCAACATTTTAAGGGTTGAGTTCATATTTCAGCTACAGAATTTGTTGGTATTATACTTTACTTAAGGGTGGCATATTTATTTATTATAAATACATTTTTCCTGCTGTGTGATACTGTTGGCCAAATAAAAGCAAAAATAAATGAAATTCAGTGGACAGACTATGCCATATCTGTCAGAAATGCTATTAGTAATTATGAAATTAAAAATTCAAATTGCATAGATTTCCTCCAGTTACTGAAAGGAAAAGATACAAATATGAATAAGTTATCTAAATGCATTTTCATTCTATTTTTTGTCTTGTCACCATTAAAAACAGAATCCCAACCTTGAGGGGCACCTTCTGTGCTGTTCCAGGTGGTAGGATCTCAGCATCATAGCTCTATCACTGGTTCCCAGGCCTAATTCACTTCCCCTGGTAGAGCGAACTTCATGCTCTTCCCTGTTTTTCCATCATAAAAGGGGTGAATACGTAGAAAGCCCTTCAGATAGAATAAGTGTATTAAATGGAAGAAAGTTTTGTGTTTATAATTTGTTAGGTTTTCTCCTTTCCCATTTTAGTTTCCAATCATTTCTGAAATATCATTCTGAAATTATTTTTCTTATTTCTCATCTACACAAGTGAGGGGAAGGAAAAGACAGAGCAAATCAAGTAATAACTCTTTGCTCCTTTATTGCCCTGTATACATGACCTATTCTTTAATCAGCATGAGATCCATTATTTTTTGTTGCTGGTGGGTTGGGGGTAGATTAGGAGTTACTGAAGCAAAAAGAAAAAGAAATAATTCATATTCAGCTTCAGACACCCAAAATAGGATTTTCAAAACTTCAGCAAGAAAATCAGCTTGGATTCCATGGTGTATTAAGTGACTTCTCCTCTGGTAAATGACAAACAGACCAAATATGGCATTTTATGTAAGGGAGGTTTTAGAGAGAAAATAAAATCATGGTCTACATGAATGGAAAAAATGGAACTAGGTTGAATTTTGGAATTATCACTATTTGGGCTAAATTATGAGATAGTGATCTCTAGGAACCAACAGATTTTTCAAAGCTGATTTGAGAAGCATAGTTCTTTGAGTTTTCTATAGGGAGCCACAACCTCCAGGAGAAGCGCCTGTCCAGAGGCCCTTCCCCCTTTACGCAATGTCACTGCCTGTCATGAACACCACTACCCCAGAGAATCTGAAGTATTGGTCCTGCTCCTGCTCCCCCATGGCTGGTGTGCTGTGTGGAAAGGGAATGCCAAAGTAGCTGCATATCCTCTTGATAGAGGTGGGGAGGGCACAGAAATGGCTGGGAGAGCAGGAGAGGACTGGGTTTGCAGTAAAGAGAACAAAGTGACAAGAGTGTTGTAGTTCAAGAACTCTTGATATGGAGCCAAGAGGTTGTCCCCAGAGGCCAGGTAGGGTCATTCACACTAATTTATACCAGGAGTTTTCCAGGTCAGAAGAACCCCACAGACATTTGAGGGGCCTTTCTCAGCTGGAGCTGTGAGTTCCCATTAATCACATCTAGGGAAAAATGCAGATGTTGTGTTGCCTAAACTTAAATGATTTTTGGAAATTTCCTGAGAAAACAAAAACTAGAAGTAAAAGCTTAGGGAATAAAAATGAACATGTATACTGAGAGAGGAAAAGACTGCAAAAATAAATTTTCAAAAGCTACCAAATGCTCTAAAAAACTATGGGGGGGGGGGACAGGATATAACTTTTATCAATTAGCTACCTGACTCACCTCTGTAAAATATGTCATCCCTACATTGTGAACTGCTTATACTTTAATTGCTTCTTCATAGGCATTTGTAGCACCCCCCCCCCCCCAGAGATGAGAAAGATAACTCTGTTCTCTGGTATGGTTAGTAGAAATTGGCTTTTAAAAAATTAACAATTTAAAATTAATTTCTTAAAAAACAGTATCCTTAAGGAAACTTCCTTCAGCTTCACCACTTATAATTAGTAATGCCATCTAGGTTTCTACCATTGCTGTAAATCTGGGGAGCTTTCTGTCAAACTTCTGTCATGTATGCACTTTTAAATTTCAGGACATTTCAAGTTTCCTTAAATACTCTTTAAATTGACTACATTACTCCTAGAAGCCTTTCGAGACTGGTGGCAATAATTTAATTTACACAGAAAAGGATGCAGGTTGAAAATTTTTACTCTAAATTTAGAATATATGTATTTTCAGTTATGTGTCTCCATAGGCTGATTCCAAAACTTCTCACAGCCATGACAGCCTACTAAAGAAGAGGGGATTCCCAACAGAAAAGAAATCAGGGTGGAAAAGACTAGTTTCTTCATCAGTTGCGGTTAATATGTATTACCACTGCACATTTCACAAAGTGCATTACCTTGTGAATAGATTCCAGAGTCCTGGAAGGCACCTGTGAAAGGAAAGGACTCCAATGTATAAGTGTGGTGGCTTTTGTAGTCACTGTAGGTCTAGCTTGAGGAGGAGCCCACAAATTTGCATAAGGGCATGAAAAGGTAGATCTGAGAGAACTGAATGAATATGTAAGTTTAAAATTTAAACTTTAAGTCTAAAATTTTTAGTTTATAATTTCAATCTTAATTAAATTAATTTTAATTAAGTTAATTTATTCACTAAAATTTTAATTCATTAAATTAATTTTAATTAACATAACATATTAATTATATTAATTAAATTTATTTATTAAATTAATTTAAATTATTAAGATTTTTATTAAAATTAATCAAAATTAATTTTAATTAAAATTAAATTTAAGTTTAAATTTAAGTTTAGAATTTTAACTTTAAATTTTTTTCTATAAAAATATGTAGGTTTAAAATTCTTTCCAGGGGCACCTGGATGGCTTAGTGGGTTAAAGCCTCTGACTTCGGCTTAGGTCATGATTCCAGGGTCCTGGGATGGATCCCCACGTCGGGCTCTTTGCTCAGCAGGGAGCCTGCTTACCCCTCTCTCTCTGCCTACTTGTGATCTCTGTCTCTCAAATAAATAAATAAAAAATATTAAAAAAATAAAATTCTTTCAATTTATTATAATGGACCACTAATTATAGTGAAATAAATTTACTATTATCTGCTTTGCCCTGATAATATGTCAATTCCCAGTCCCCCAGGAGGTAGGGCTCCACAGCACTAAGGGAAAACGAAGAAGCTGCATTTTTTTGTGCTTCTTAGTATGAATAAATGTGGGATATTATTACATGTGTTTCTCAAGAAAATATATTCTTTTGATGTGATTAGAATATTTAATTATACTATCCAAATTTAAAAAAAAAAAATATTATTGTATTTGTTTCTTATTATTAAACTTATAGGAAAAAGTCTTTAAATCATTCAATCAGAATTTCCTGAGATTATTTAGAGTCACTGTCAAGAGCTAATGTCAAATAACACACCAGAATTCTGATGGGAACTGATCTAGAAGGTTCCAGGTACAGAAATTCCAGCAGCGTATTATCCTTTGCAGCTACCCATACAATTATCTTTTCACTCAAGTTCATAATCAGGCCTAGATAAATTCATAATGTAGAGCAAACTGTTTTGCTCAGCTTTTCTCTTGGCTACTCTGAACTTCTTTGTGCCCATGGAATTGAGTTAGGTTAGATTCCAAAATACAAAGATGAGCTTGTAATATCCTATCAGTTAATCCTCAGAATCTTCAGAATGGGTTGCTGACTCAGCACATTTCCTTTGCTGATAACAGATGACCAATAACAGTCAATAGTGACGTGGGAATGGATTCAGTTAACAAGCTCACCGAAGATCTACTCTCCCCAATGGTGAGAGAGTAGAAGATAGAATTTTAAGTTTATTTTGTTTGGGGAAGGCATGATGTTCAGGTAAAACCTGGAAGGTGGAGGAATCCCGTAACAGGGAATGCACGATTCAAGGCAAAGGCAACAATATTGCAGAAGTGTGGAGGGGTGCCAACACGGCACACCGCCGTTATAAAACTTGGACAGTTACAAAACTTGGGGTAAACAATGGATCGGAAGCAGGATTGGAGAAAAACAGGAAGGGGAGAGTGTCCTGAGTGCCAGATCATAAGTCCTTACACTCCTTAGAGACTTTAATACTTGACTAAGTAACTGAGGAGGAAGCAGAGTAACATTTTTATCTTGCCACTCTATTACCAGGATCCCTCTTTACCTTGAAATCCAACATTTTTCCACGTAGTGAAAAGAAAATGGTTATGATTTTTTTTTTCATGAACTCAAAGTTTTCTTGGTCTTGGTGGTTTACATAGCTTGTGTAGCATATAGACAGATTAATGCTTTGCAGAAACAAAACATGGAAATGTTTACCAAACCAGCCTATCTGGGGCTCCATACTTTCACATCTGTTATTTTATAATCCCCACAAAAGATATTCTGAATTATTATGGGATTTACTAGATTAGAAAAGAGGCTTAAAGAGCTTGAGCATGAGGTTAAACCCATAGGAGGAAAATTTGAACACAGGTTATCAGCACTTACCTAACAAAGAAAAGTGTAAATTTAACCTGATACCATAAAGCAAGTCCCTACTACTTGACTTTCTTGGTGTTTTAAATGCATATGTTTATGAACTGCAGAGTGTCCATAATAATAAACTGTCATTTTAATAATTTTCAAAATGTTTGCATTTGACTGCGCAACTGCAAATTCAAAAAAAAATCTTAACTAGGGAAAAATGCATTATGTATACAAGGCTGAGTCGCAAATTTCCAATTATTTTGATGCAGTAGGCACTTTGTCTTCAGAACAATCAATTAGACTCTTGCCTCCTGATGTGAATATCTGAATACAAATTAAAAATGAAGGGCATGTACATAACATCAGAATATAGATCAAAATCATTACCCAGGTTAGTTTGTAATGTTCCATTTAGAGCATGTATAATCAGGGGAAAAATTACATGTATTCTTGGGAACAATGACAAACACCTGTATCACTTTTGGAAAACCATAATTTATAAATTTGGAGAGATTTCAGAGATGACTTACAGTTCTCAGGTAAATGATATAATGTAATACTTATATGTATATATTAAGGAAGTTTCATAAGATATATGTTATTATAACCTATTTCTTTAATCAGTGGGGAAGTACTTATTTCAACTTTGAGAAATATAAGGTTATTAATAAATTCAGTGACCTGGTGTGCATAAAAGATCTGAACTCATGCCTGGCATTCAGTAGTCACAATAGATTAGTTTCCTTCTAGTTTGACAGATGGGAAGAGCAACACTTAAAAATCATCTAAAAGTAACTAACTAAATATTAAAACTCATCTAATACAAAGTCAACTACAAAATGTGTTTAAGGAGCTGAGGCCCTAAATGGAGTTCTATTATTTTTTTTTAAAGATTTTATTTATTTATCAGATAGAGATCACAAGTAGGCAGAAAGGCAGGCAGAGAGAGAAGGGGAAGCAGGCTCCCTGCTGAGCAGAGAGCCCGATGTAGGGCTCGATCCCAGGACCCTGGGATCATGACCTGAGCCGAAGACAGAGGCTTTAACCCACTGAGCCACTCAGGCGCCCCTGGAGTTCTATTAGGATGAAGTTTATTACCTAAAGTTTAGACATATCTTACACTCACTTTATTTTACTTAAAAATTAAAGAAAGCTTGAGAAAATATTAGCCATAAACATTGAAAACCTGTTTAATATTTTACTGTATCCTTAGGTTTATTATTATTTATTTATCATTACGTGCACCTGATGTGAAAGGCAACCAAATTTAAATGGCTTTCTTCTAACTTTTCATTGTCTTCCTTCAAGCTAGTCAAAGTCAGGTAATTCAGTCAGTATGGATAGGCTTCTCTGTTGCCTAAAACTGGAGAAGTCACTTCCTGAATGTTTTTTCATCTGGAAAATGGGGGTAGTGCTACCTCGATGTTGATTGAATATGCAACACATATAGTATATTGACTGTCATGAAACAGGTGTTCTCTAAATGACTGCATTTGGCTCTTTGAATTGGTTCAAATAAACAAATAAAGCCTAGGGGTGCCTGGGTGGCTCAGTTGGTTAGTCATCTGCCTTTGGTTCAGGTCCTGATCTCAGCGTCTTGGGAACCAGTGTCAGGCTCCCTGTTCAGGGAGGAGTCTACTTCATCCTCTCCCTCTGCCCTTCCACCCCCCACTCGGGCACACTCTCTCTCTCATATAAAATCTTAAAAAAAAAAAAGGAAGTCTAAAAAGCATCTGAAAATCAGTGTACCCTTCTGGTAAAATTCTTTAAATTTCAATAATAAACTGTTGAGGATTATGCCACCTGTGTTGCAAGAAAGTAACCTTGCTAGCCACAAATGTGGGATCAGGATTATAGTAGTTCATTCAAAGATGGCCACTGGCATCTACTCTGGAAAAAGGATAATTCCTTCTGTGGTGGCCAAAATGAAATTCTGCTTAGTAATATGCTCCATATTGAATGGTGTCAAAATGATCCTTTTTAGGAAATATAACTACTGAACACAGAGAAGGCAGCCCACTTGATCTCATTCTGAATAGTCCAGGACACATTTTAACTCATAAAAACTGGGAGGGAAACCAAGAAAAATAGCACAGCTAAAGAGACCTATTAACATTCTTGAACACTCTTATAATAAATCTCCCATGCCAAAGGTACCCAGATTTTGTCTCTTCCATTCAGTGTTTCTGCAATGTATTCGTAATTTCCAATAGTGAGGTTTTCAAGGAATAGACCTGACTTGAAATGGAATTGAGTGGAAAAAATAGGGAGCGCAAGGTGTTCCCATTCATTTGGGTTTGAGGAGTATATCAGAAATTAAGGTATCAACCCATTATGCTATTGTTTCAGGATGACATAGTCAATAAAGTCAAGGCTTCAGGCCACATAATAGGCACCATATTAAAGTAGTTTGGAGGGATTGTGATGTGGAAGAATAATAGAATAAGCAAGCCATTCTGCGGACCTACGTTTTCTATATGGGGAAAGCAGTATACTCAGTCTGATCGTAGTCAACTTATAAAACTGAGTTCCAGGGTGCCTGGGTGGCTCAGTGGGTTAAAGCCTCTGCCTTCAGCTCAGGTCATGATCTCAGGGTCCTGGGATCAAGCCCCGCATCGGGCTCTCTGCTCCGCGGGGAGCCTGCTCCCCCCCCCCCCTCTCTGCCTGCCTCTCTGCCTACTTGTGATCTCTGTCTGTCAAATAAATAAATAAAATCTTTAAAAAAAATAAAATGTCAAATACTTATTTTTCCTGCTTTATCTGTGGCTAGGTCATAGCCAAGCATCTCTGCCCACTGTCGCTAGATCCTGATTTGGTTCTGAAGGGTAGTCTACTTGGCTTATATTTTCATCCATAAAAATATAAATTTTGGAAAAATACCTTTTTCCTTTAATCGGAGACTACATTGACTATCATGATGCTTAGAACTGGAGTAGCCATCTTCTGGCCCAATGGAGTAAAAAGTAAAGCTGAGCCAATATGCTGAGTATGGTAGAGAAGGAAGGTGAAAGGAACCTCAGTCCTTGGCAATGCAGTTGAGCTTTTGGAACAATGCTGGAACTCCCTGATCTCAGGTTTTTGTGTGTAAGAAAACAAAACCCCATTATTGAAGCTCAGTTAGATCAATTGTCCTTTTTACTCAAAGATGTCCTAACTGGTCTAACCACATGGTTATGTAGAAGGAAACACTCTCAGCTTGAATTTAGTGCTTGCACTACTCTTGTCCAGATGAGCAATGGCTTAGGACACAGAAGATAATAGAAGGGAAAACCAAATTCCCAGTTGCATTAGCTTTTTACAGTGAAAGTTAGGGTTCTGGTTGGTAAAAATGAGGCTTTTGTTTTCACTAACATGTGGACTTTCACAAGGATTAAGAGCACTTTAGGCTTGAGTACCTGACACAAATCATGACATTTCTAATCATTCCCTACCACCAGAACCCTTTCCTACACCTTTTTTATTTTTCTCCAATTAAAATGAACTCTCAATTATGAGACCTATTCATTAACTACAATTGGAATTTGTCACTGACTTAGCATCACTATGTAAAACCAGACTTGAAAGGAGGGGAAAGGTACCCAGGAGTCGTATAAATTGCCAGAGCACTGACAGAAGGTGGAAGAGATGAAGTGGTCTTCGATTTTAGAGATACTTTGTCCAGAGGATTACAGCACATACTTGAAATATGCTTCATTTGTGTTTTTTGGACCCATCAGGAAGGCACATTAAAGCACAGTCATGGACAGCTCTCAAGAGTTTTAACAGCTTGCCATTTTAACTGATGTGCAATTACACCAAGCCCTGATTCCTGTTGACTGCTGTGAAGAGGCAGTGTTTGACATAAGTTAGGCAGACTAATTCCATGGTTTGGGGAGAAATGACTTACATAGTAGATCTATAATCTACTGCTGGAGCCTGTATTATGTTTCCCACACGGTGCTTTCTTGCTGTTAGTGGCCAGGCCAGGAGAGGCTGATAAAGGAAAGGAGGTCTAAAGGACCTTTTGTCCTTCATCCACAGGTGGTAAAAGCTGTAACTGTCAAAGATATGTTGATTATAATGGGAAGGGTCAAAGTTGGTAGGCACAGGTAGTGACTATCAGCAAGAGCAAGAACTGGGTGTGGTACTTTAGGAAACAATAATACTGAAGATTCTTGGTTATGATTTAGGTAGTATAGGGTGAAACTTTAAAGTATTTCCTAAGACTTTATTTGATATATATAACTAATAAAATTGCACTGGCCTGATAAGAGCAGAAACTGCTTCTTCCATCCAAACAAGACAGTATATCAACAGTGTAGTGCAGGGACGCCTGGGTGGCTCCCAGTGGCTCAGTTGGTTAAGCAGCTGCCTTCGGCTCAGGTCATGATCCCAGCGTCCTGGGATTGAGTCCCACATGGGGCTCCTTGCTCGGCAGGGAGCCTGCTTCTCCCTCTGCCTCTGCCTGCCACTCTGTATGCCTGTGCTCATGCTCTCTCTCTCTCCCTCTCTCTCTGACAAATAAATAAATTTTAAAAATTAAAAAAAAAAACCAATGTAGTGCAAACAGCCTGAGTTCAAATATTGGGGCCTCCTTAAACTTGCTGTGTGATTTAGGGCCTCAGTCTCTTAAAATAAATGCATGGGGTTAAGAATATTACTCAAAAGGGTTACTATAAGAATAAATATAATGTCTATAAAATACTCAGGGAAGTTCTGGAAGTAGTCAATATCAAATTGCATTAAGACAGGGATACTTGGTATCCTTGGTTATAACAAGACTAACGACAAATAGAAAAAAAAAAAACCCAGAAAATAAACAACACTGGTAAAGACTGCTATAATCACTTTGTACATACTATGCCTCTTTATTCTTCAGAAATTCAAAACATTTTTAAAGAGACAGGATTATTATTTAGAAAAGGGATACTTTAAAAGTTTTCAAACATTGACCCCAGTGGTCCACTGGAGGCTTAGAGTAGTATCAAGTGATCAATGGTTGTGACTGAGTTTATCCCACCATAGGTGGGACAGATGGTGTATGTTTTTTCCAACAGTTATGTTCCAAACTTAGGAGTATATACTTGGGAAGTGTATTTAGCAATTTAAAAAGGGGGGGGGCAGTATTTGAACCCAGGCTATTTCCCTAACCCATGGAGTACATGGTGTTGGAGTTATGATGTAGCTGGGCAAGAAGAAGCCATTGGTGTTTCTCCCATTTACTCTGTTTATAAACCAGTCACATTCTATCTCCACAATACCTTTGAGATTTTAGTCACTACCAAAGATTTCCTAGGTACTGTGATTCTATTAGCTCTCTTTTGTTTCTCTAGTTTGGCCTGGGTAAACATACTGAGTTCTAGAATATTAACCTCAGTTGTACAAATACTTATGTGTAGCTCTTTATGCAGGTGTTTTTAGACACTTCTTTTTTTGGACAGTATTACATACCAAAGCCACATATGGCAGGGAAAGCTCTCTATCATAAATTAGTCACCAAAAATATGGACCACCTCTCCTTCCTAGGCCATCATAGTTCTCTGTCAGTGTGATCATGTCATCGTTGGCCCTAGAGAAATGAAAGTTGTAAGAATTCTAATTAAAAAAAATGAGTGACAGATGTTAGAAATGAAGCTTTTAGGAATATATATCTTAGTGAATATTTTATCAATCTAAAGATATGGAGTTAATAGTAATCCCCTCCAAGTTTAAGGATGGCTTTTACTTCAATTCAAAAAGAGGTATAACATTTAATTTCTTATTTTGAAGGTATCTTAGTTTTCATCCTACATATACCTCACTACTTAATAATTTATTTTAGCTGTTCTACCATACTTTGTGTACTTTGTAGAATCATTGAAGAATTTTAGGCTGACCTATTATGAGCTGCCCTTCCAGTTAGCTCATATGATACTGCTGATTTTCAGAGGTCTAAAGTCTCTAACAGAGCAGAACTCTTAAGTGGTAAAACCTCAAAGGCATTGTGTATCTGCTGCATGCATATATATATATGTATATACATATATATATACACACACACACGCACACAATACAAGTGACCTTGAGATATGAATTGAGCACTGTGATCTGTTATCTCGTATTTAATCCACCAAATCATAAATTTGAACATGCCGAGATAAATTTCATTATTAAATGGAAATAGTCTATTTAGGGTCAAGCCCCTGTGTACAGTAGGTGAATAAATTCTCCCTATATTCATTGACTCTATGTTGGTCAAATTCCCATTCTTCCTTGCTCATACCAGGTCTATGGCTTCACAGGAAATTATCTGTCCAACTTAGGATAAAAGTCTTAAGAGATAGTTGTAGAGGATTCTACAGGGTATGAAAGCCCTACCCAATGGTGGATTGCTACATTAGAAAGCTCCTTAAGAGTCAGTGTGCAAGATAACAGAGTGAGAAAATCCTCCCATTCAGCAGAACTTCACGTAAGACATTTTGAAGTTTATTATGCCTGGAAGGAAGTCTAGATTGAGATCCAAATTTACCTTGATTTGGGGAGAGTAGCAGCTTTTTGTATAAATTGTCAAAGACTTGGGAGAAATACAATTGGCGGATTTGTGCCCTAGGGGTTTGGGATAAAGACTGCGTAGATGAATCTCTCTCTCAAGAGAGAGGTCTGAAACAAGTTATTTCATCAGAAAAGAGTAGAGACTCTGTTTGGATCTTGTGAATTGTCCTCTCCTTACTAAGGTGATTTGACTATAGCCACTACTGAGAACCAAATTTGCCAGCAACAACAGCTTTGAAGTTCTAATAAAGTGTTATACTCTAGTCAAAAATAACCAGCCGGGGCGCCTGGGTGGCTCAGTGCGTTAAAGCCTCTACCCTCGGCTCGGGTCATGATCCCAGGGTCCTGGGATTGAGCCCCACATCGGGCTCTCTGCTCAGGGGAGAGCCTGCTTCCCTTTCTCTCTCTGCCTGCCTCTCTGTCTACTTGTAATCTCTGTCTGTCATATAAATGAATGGAATCTTAAAAAAAAAAAAATAACCAGCCACTGAGCATGTTGATTACATCAGGGTTTGGGTTTTGTTTTGTTTTTTTTGTTTTGTTTTGTTTTTTTTAGAATTAGTATGAAAATTGTTTACCCTCACTGAAAAACACTATTTAGAATCTAAGGTGGTTTCCTGTAGCCCTCTTCTGTGTATGTCATGGTTTTACTGACTATTTCATGTACTACCAGTTTCTTCCATCAATATGGCTTCTGTCCATGACACTTACTTCCCAGGAATAAAAGCAGTAAGTTGAAGCCCATGAAAGTAACTACTCCTATCATGAGCACACCATGCATATGTAGCTGGCCTTAAATAATGATAACTTGATCCATTGAAAACTCATTTACCATGTCCCTTCATTGACCATAATGGGCTGAAGATTGCCTTGTCTTATGTTGTGTGGTACGTGATCTAAGACAACTTATATATAATGTTGCCGATGCCATAGTTCATTACAGAGGTCTAGGAATTGAGGAGTAGAAAGAATGATATTTTTAAAAATCTTACCTGATGCCGCACTTTCAAAATGTTCTTCTAATCTCAACATTATGGGTTCATGAACATAAAACTGATAATACCCAAAGAAGGCACACTTAGATTTATATTTTATATTAACCATAAAAATGGTCCCACTAAACTGGAAACTGTGGTTAGCATGTGCCAATCTTGGCCATCTCATGTCATAAGACTAGTGAAAAGGATCATCACCATATTGACAGGAGCAATAAATTCGCTACCCCAAAATGGAGTTTGGAAAAACTACTGATGAACTAGGGAATTTGGGGGAGTACCTCTTTTTATTTCCTGCTGAATGTCATTGAGAAAATATATTTCTAGATTTCTAGACCTCTTAGAAATGATGGTTCATGCTATCCCATGAAGGTAAGGATCCCAGGCCAACAAAAAACTAAAGGCAAAAGGATGAGAATAAAAGTCCAATACTAAAAAATGGCCCTGCGGTAACACGGCCACATAAATAGGTATTATCTAAAAAATTAGAAAGTAAGTGAATGTCAATGGCATAGATTATGACATTAGAAATTAGCTTCAAAAATAATTTGAAGAGGGGTGCCTGGGTGGCTCAGTGGGTTAAAGCTTCTGCCTTCGGCTTGGTTCATGATCCCAGTGTCCTGGGATTGAGCCCTGTGTCAGGCTCTCTGCTCTGCGGGGAGCCTGCTTCCCTTCCTCTCTCTCTGCCTGCCTCTCTGCCTACTTGTGATCTCCGTCTGTCAAATAAATTAAAAAATTAATAATAATTTGAAGATATTATCTTTGGTTGTAGAAATAAGTGACAGTTTTTGTTACTCATTTGGCAAGGGGATAGGTGTGATTTTGGCTGTATGTGAACTAGCTATATTATAATAAATTGATGACATCTTTGGAGGTGATGAGTTAGAAAGATGTTTGGTCCAGCAAGTGAAGTCTTTCATGGAAAAGAAAAATGAAATATCTGCCAACTACACTGCTCCATTTTTAGCAAAAACTTCAAAATAGAACTCCTGTGTTTAAGTAACTATGATTCTTGTTATGTTGAATGAATCCCAGGTTATGGTGCTAGGAAAAAGTGATCAAGAGGGGCATCAGGGTGGAATTAAATTTGATCCAAACAAATTTGATTCAACATAGTTTCTCTCCATTGCTTGGCTTTAATATCATACAGGTTCTCTTTACCTAATAAGCAAGGTGGCTAGGAGTCGACCATACCTTCCTCCATGATGCCACAATTTTCTGATTTGCCTCCTACCTCTATGGTGGCTCCTTCCTTATCTTTTATACTTTTTTTTTTCTGTCTTCTAAACCCTATTGCTGAAGGATTAAGAACTCATCTGTTTGTCCTTTCCTCCCTCTTTCATAATATCATTTTGGTCTCATAGTTAAAGACACTTGACACCCAGATACGTCTACGGCTGATTCCTTCACCTCTTTCAAGTCATTGCTCAAATGTCACCTTCTTAATAAGAGCGATCTTGACCATCTCACCTAATATTGTATTCTATCAACTCTGACACTCCCTATCCCACTTACCTTGCTTTATTTTCTCCTTGTGTCCATAGCTCTAATTCCATACCAAATGTTACTTATACATTTTATTTATTGTGTATTATTCATCTCCCTCCCCAGTTAGAAGGTAAACTCCACGAGTAAGAATATTTTGTCCTGTTTGCTTTCACTGATTTATTAGCATTTGTTTAATGAATGAACTAATTAATGAGGATCCTGAAATCCACCCCCCCCCAAAAGATGGTGCCTTTCTGATAGTAAAATTCCTCTCAAGGATTCCAACTCCTGGGATATGGCCACATGATCATATCTGAACTAATCAAAGACCAGCAATACTGGCTAGGCATGGATCACATGACTCCTTCTGACACTGGGGTGACAGGGCCAACTATAACCAAACCAAGCATACAGAATGATACTACAGAGGAGTGGAGGAATGACACCCCAAAGAAAGGATGCAGGCAAACAAACACCTATGCAATCTATGAAGGTTAACTATCTTCAAGATAACTTGAATGAAACTTTAGTTCATGTTGGTACTCCAGATGGGCTGGTAAACATCAATCAATCCAGTTAAATTATCTGCCCTGAAAGTCCAAGTAGCAGTTGAAAAAAAAAGGTTTTTTTTTAGGCTTTCTGGTAGTAACCTAAATATTTCCAAATTAGTCTTTTAATTACTCATGGAGTTTGTTGTATACCTCAGTCTTAAAAACAGCAAAATCCAGCAAAACTAGAGCTAATAGGGAGGTAACTATGTGATGATGTTACCAAAATAACACACCAAAAAAGTATGCATCATACTGTATTATATATGTATCTCGGTAATAGATACCTAATACTGACAATAAACCAAGTGTGTCCCTTTGAAACAAAGATATTCTCAAGGCAGTCACTAGATTATATTAAGTAGAGTTTTAAATGACTGATTTTTATGCATTTCCTCCTTATCACACCAAAATCTCCCATAATTTTGGAAATCTAAAGGAGTTTATTAAAGTTCTATTGGTGATGATCTTGCCTAGGGTGATGAAGAAATGTGAACTTTACAATTGTTTATATTTTGCAAGTACTGGTATTAAAAAAAAAAAGCTGGTCATCAGGGGTTTCTGGCAATAACCAGGGCCTCTAAAGTTTATCTCATTAATTAAGATAAATCAGTGGGAAAAAAAAGATAGCAAGACAATAAGAAGCAGTTACTAGCTTCTAATGAGTCATCCTTAAAGATAAATAGACCAACTGAAAAAGGATTAAAAAAAAAAACCTGTTATTGCCGTGATGATCTCACCTTGGGATAAAGAGATCATGGAAAGTTAATGATGCTTATAGCTAGAGCACTTTTTTGAATAAAGGAATGGAAAAAAATGTTTGACTTTTTAATAGTTACCTCCCTATTAGCTCTAGTTTTGCTGAATTTTTCTTTATTATTCAAGACAGAACAGCTGAATTTTAGTAAGTTAATTTTTGATTGAATAAGCCACAGAGGATCATACTTCCCATTCCAAAGTATCAATCCTTAGGGGAGATGAACCAGGGAGGACCAGCCCATGATGCTGATATCTGAAGTGAGATGAAGAGATGAAACCAAGGCTCCGTGATCTTTTTATGTAAAAAGCCAGAGAGCAAGTACTTTAGAATTTCCAGGCCATCCAATTTTTGCCTCAGTGACTTAACTTTCTGAAAGTTAAGTGAAAATAGCCATATTTGCTATATAAATGAATGGGTTTGGCTCTTTTAATAAAATTACTTATGACACTGAAATTTAAATTTCATGTGATTTTTACACTTTATAAAATATTATTCTTTTGATTGCTATCCAACCATGTAGAAATTGCAAAACAATTTTTAGCTAACAGGCAATGAGAAAATACACAGCTGGCTGAATGTGCCCTACTGGCCATAGTTTGCCAACCCAATTAAACCATGGATGGTCTCGGGCTGAGAATGATTGCACAAGTAAGATGTGCAATCAAATTCCTAACTAAGTTTGAGATATACACATTGTTTGTCCAAGATGAGTCACTGGTTTCCTGTTCATACCCAGTTGCATCGTTTCCAGAGAAAACTGTTGCAGAAGCAAGATGAGGAATTGAAGGAAACAGGTAGCGTCCACTTGTTTCTTTCCACTGCTTGTCCCTCATCCCCTCCATCTATAATACAGGGCTTTGTGGTGAATCCTGGTTTTTGAGTGCTTATTTTGATCCCCTGCATGGGAGGTTTTGGCATGCCTTTAATCTTCAGGTTTACTCAGAATGCCGAGAAAGATTACAGCTTTCTGCTTATTTATATGATCAAGTCATACAATTCTTTGCTTATAATACAATAAACATATTATGCCTAAAAACTAGAATAGAAATATAAAAAGTGGCTATCTTTGACTATTGGGATTATGGTTCTGAGTTTCTGTGTTTCTTTGTTTTTGCTCATTGTACTTGTATTTTTTTACTCAATCAATATATACTGGCTAGTTATAAATCATTAAATTAAAAAATCAACCAAATTTGTTATAATTCAAATATAACAGTTTCCTTTTTTTTCCAAAAGTTAGAAATCTTTCCCACATTTCTAGCAAAATAATTTTTTTTTTTCTGGAAAGAGAGAAGTACCCTTACTCAGAGGAAAGCCAAGCAAACTACGTTTTATTTTGACTTGCAAATGCCATCTGCACAATATCTCATATTTCAGTCTAAATTGAAATTGATCTCTGCAAAGGGAAAAAAAAAACCCGGATGCAAAAATGTAGTCTATTAAATTTTTTCAGAGGGATTTTTTTCAGGTATTTAATATCATTTCTTAAGAGTGAAATTGTGCAAAGTTGTTATCCAGGCACCGTGAAAGAGATAAGGGTAAATAAGACACAGCTTTTGTTGTGAAGGAATTTTTCAATGTCATGAATCATGATTGATTAATTAGGTAGCTCATGAGAGCTTCCCGAGCGTTATTGTTTCTGAGCCATGGAAAGTGAAACTGCAGAGAAGCAATCAATAACACTTTTCATTTTCTCCATTGTATGGGAGTTTTTAACTCCATTAAGCTATTTATTTGTGTAGACAACAAGTATCAATATATAGAGTTCAAGTCTTTATGTAGCACTCTTTCATAAATACCTTCTGGAAAAATAGGAACAATAATTAAAGAGATATACTTGGCCCTCTAACAGGAAGATTCATTCCATTAAATGGTAAACTGGCTTTAGAAGGTGTATTTTTACCTTTCAGTACCTTTGGTGTAACCACTTCATCACACTGGATAAAATATTGAGGCCCTGGGTAATTTAGCAATTAACTTTAGGTCAGTGGGATGAAATGAGAACAAATATGTCAAATTAAGAATATGTACTTTAGGAGTGATTACCTCAGAGTGATTGGATTCCTGATTTAAAAAAAAATTCTTATTATTTCTATTCTTGAAAGTCTAGATGTTTTAGCTCAAATATATTAATGTTACTAAAAATGTACTTTATCTATCAACCAGAATTATAATTTCGAAAAGGTAAAGTCCACATATCTTTCCCCCTCTTTAAAAAATTATCCCAAAGCATCAAGGAGAACAGAAATATCAATTCTTAACTGAGATGGAACTAGGAGACTTCTATAATCCTCTTATCCAATGTATAGTGATGAAAAGCAGATGGGGGAAGATGCAGGAACTTTGATAAATTATGTAATTGCTGGGGTGGTTTGGTGAGAAGCAAGGCATCTGCTCCATGGAATCCCAGAAAGCCATAGGAGGTTGATAGAACATGCAATGCAGAATATAAGAGCTTTTAGGGACCTTCAGGCTCCCACTCTAAACATAGTTAATTAACCCCCTTTACCCCCACACCCACACACACGTATGAATCAAGACATAAAGAGATAAGCCCACGGGAGGCCAAAGAGCAAAGTTGTACGCAGAGACATTAGGTAAAGATGTGCATACAAAATTATGAGAAATTTTCCCCTCTTGTTCCTAAACAGTCTTTAAAGCTTCCTGTGATAATACTAGGTCTTTCTCTGAAAAATTAACCAAAGGAAGCAAGACTTACAAATAGTTACATGGGAAGTTAGAAAAAAAGGCAGCTGATCCCCTATCAGCCTCCAGGGAACACTTGTAGTCCACAACCTTATCTACTGATACCGAGCTACTGGTTAATTCTGGTGTCTTACTCATCAGTACAACAAACTCCATTTAACCAGATGCTTGAGGAAGTCTCCCAGCATCAAAGACAGCTACAAAATAAGTAAACAGGAAAAGTGCTTGAAGAAAATGAAAATCAGTTTAACTGTAGTCAATACCTTGAGAGGTAAGAGAAAATACTGCATCCATTACCAAAAAAAATGGCAGACAAAAGGAATAATTACAAAATAAAAATCACTGAAAATTATAAAAATAATGTCCAAAATGAGGAATTGAGTACAGAATATGAAAAGGCAATGAAAGACAAAATTAAGTGAGCAAAAAAGTAGAACAAGTCAAGAAATTAGAACAAAAAACAGAAGACAAAGTTCTGAACAGTGGAAGAGGACTAGTCATGGATTCTGACTTCAAACTCAAAGGGAAAAAAAAAATCAGGATGTCTCAGCTTGAGGAAAAATAAAGCTACTTTATCTGTCTGTGTTGAAAGCTTTTCTTAGTAGATGTGTTGGGATTGAGAATGCACACTCCCTTCACTCTGGCATGCATAGATCCTCTAAGACATCCTGATACCTGACAGTAAATTCTCCCCAGATCTAGCACATTCAGTATTAACTCTGGGGCATCAATACTCATAGGTTTAGAACTTTCACAAGAATAATTGGAAGGTACCTCTTTAATAGGTACATATTTATAAAAATTTAAAGTACAACCATTTTCCTAGTTCAAAAGTGTATGCCTTGAATCTGAAATGAGACTTTTCCAACTTTAGCCATTACAATATTCAATCCTAATCAGGAAACTTGCTATATTTTAAATAAAAGCCAGCAATTTTTTATAATATAGTCTCTAAACTAGGAGTATTTTTTCCACAATCCTAATTTAATAAAAACAGTAATACATTTTAACTTATACTGGAATTAAGGTGTTGAGAAAACATAATATTTTTAATTTTATGTATAACCTGAATAACTCTTTTTTCCATGCCCCTCACCTTGGGTAGTAAATATACATAAAATGTTAGCCATTAATCCAACTCAGTTTATATCTTAGTTAGTACTAATAGTTTTCAAGGTTTTTGTAGCTTTTTATAGTGTTCAGCCTTTCTAATCTCTCAAATTTCTCCTGTCTTCCACCACACATTACCACTTCTTGCACCTCCAACCAGATAGCTCCTGGAAAGAAGACTGTAGCTTTTATAACTTCCTGGAGGAAGGGAGAAGTGGCAGTTCAGGGATTTCTATATTCTGGCCCTGTATTTGTATTTTCCAAAGATGACCTCACCATGATATATTCCATCCCACGTGGTGTTCTTATAATGTTCCCTCTTCTTGAACCAGAGTAGGCCTTTGAAATTGTTGTGGCCACTTTTGTTGGAGATAATACCATGTGACTCCCACAACTAGTTGCTTGTTCATTAAGACCAGGTGGGTTCTTTGAGTTTCTCTCTGTCTCTTGATACTTGTCCAGTCCATAGAACTTAGCCACCAGGTAATAAAGAAATCCAGGGCACACATAACGGTCACCTACAGGTCTTCAAAGTGACAGTCCAACTATGCCTTCAGCTCACAACTAACATCAACTGCCAGGCATGTACATGCCGGAGCCTCCAGAAGATCACAACCTCTGGCCTCAAGTGTTAGCTTTCAGCTTAAGGGTGTAGACAACATGAGCAATTAGTCCTTCTTTGAATTCTAACCCTCAGAAACTGTAAAAAGACAATGCATGATTAACTTGAAACTAGAGTAAAATTTGTGATGTGGAAATGGAAGAAAAAAACAAAACAAAACCCAACTACATGCTCCCTTACTTCTCAGTAGTAGCTGCTTCTCTGACTGACACACGCCTTGAAGTCCACGTAGCTACTTGACCCAGTCAGCTGCACTTGGTCTCCCACAGATCCTGTTGTAGACACCCTCTGAGGCCTGGCTGTGACTTCCCTTCAGCTCTGACCTTACTGAAAATCTCTGATATATATTTCCAAGTACTCCGTGTACTTTGTTGCATATTGATCCTTGAAACAAACACGAAAGGCGTCTGTGGCGGGTATTATTTATCCATTTAAAGATGATGTAAAGGGTTGGTAGAGATCAATGCATTATTTGAGACACTCTAGTGTTAGATGATTTTGATCTGGATCATCTGACTTTAATTATAGTACTTCCTCTTCTATTGCTAACTGGATATATCGAATATATTAAAATACTATACTGTGAAGTAGAAAAGTCACTGCCATTTACCTTTACTTTAAAAAATATATACAATTTCTTACACTTCCTCATCAATAAATTCCTACAAACAAAACTTTAACAGCTTAAGGGATGAGAAAAAAAGTCTTCAAAATGTGCATAGCCCAGAATTTGTACTTCTCAGGGTTTAATTGAAGAAAGTAGTAATATGTGAAAATATTGTAGCTACAAGAAAGTTTGGGGGCTAAAACATTAAAATCTGAACAGTAGTTTAAAAGTTAAATCAATTATGATCCAATCCAGGCTCTATAAAGACATTAGAAATTATTTCTGAGAAATATTAATAAAGTTAATAAGGTTGTAAAACACCAGATACTGTATTATACCAATCCTTCTATGTGTCTGTATCTATATACACAAAATCTGGAGGTCTATATACCAAAATTAGCAAATGTGTTCATCTCATGTTGAGATTTGAGTGTCCAAACTCACTGCACATCTTTGAAGCGTTTACCACTGATTCCAATGATGTCATAAAATCAGAAAAAAAGTGGTAATGGCTTATATTGAAAATATGCCAAAGTCCTAGCCTGTGCTCTGTCATATTTTATAGGTGCATCTGAATGTGCAGTTTGACTCCAGGCCCTTAGAGCTGGAGTCAATAACCCACCTGAGCTCAACCGCTCTGACTTTCTCTAATTCCTTCTTTTATTGCCTCAAACCAGACATGCCCCAGGACCCCATGATCCACTCAAAAGTGGATCACAAGCAAATATAGTGAATTTTATTTTTAAAGTCTATCTTTCTTTATCTTAACTATGGGAGATTGAGGTTGAGTCAAAAGATTTTAAGGATTTTGACCTTTAACCACATACCTCCACCGATGGACCTAACTGCCCTGTCCAGTTTTCCAGCTCACTGTCTTGTTTTCTTCATACTGAACATGTAATTTGAGAGATATTTTTGGCTAAGTTCAATTTTATTTTTTTTTTAAATTTTGGGTGGCAAATTTAGGCTTATTCTGAATTTTAGGTTGCCTTTCTGGACTCTTTTGTCATCTGATCATATCACATTCACTCTTGGTCATCTTCCATATGTGCCCTTTAAAAATACAAGCTCATCAGTCACAAATATCCCTATTTGTCTCTGGGTGTTTACTCCTGTGTTTCTTCCTCTCAGACTATTCTTGACTGAATTTACCTCCACCTCCCTCTTTTTTTTTGTTTGGAGAAGCTCTATATCTTCTTAAATAGTTTCCCTTTTAGAACCTCCATTCATGGGATCAGACATATTTCCTCATGAATTTTTGAAATTTGTATCTAAAGTCAGGCATAGGTTTAGAATTGAGATAGAGTAATATTAAGCTATTTCAGTGTAAAATAAACAGTTTATTTCAAAGGAAAAAAGATTAAGCTGAAGTAAATGTCATAATTGCCTAATTGCCATATATAATATCTTCTTAATCAGCTTGGAACTTATATTAATATATGGGAACAGCTCCAGAATGACCCCTAATAAGAAAAATAATCAGGGATTATGTGTTCTTGGCAGTAATATGATGCTTGAAAAGTTAAGGTTTTGAGAGAAAATGCAACTTAGATATTTTTGACAGGTAAAAGTTTTAAACTAGGATGTTCTGGGATATCAAAGCTTGCTCCATTACTAGAGCTCCCTTGAGAAGAAAATCATCTGTGGACAGGAAAAAAATGAGGGAACATTTGTAAAAATGTCAAATTAATTCAAGTCATCAGTCTGTAACTAAGTAGTTTATGCCCTTCAGTCAAATTCTATATTTTATTTTCTAAAATGTAGTGATTATTATATAATTTATGCAACTGGCTAATGCTGATTTAACTATGACTTCCAACTCATCAAAAAATACTTGTTGATCAAGCAAATCTAAGTTTATCAGGCATGCTGCCATCAAGGAGAACATCAGCTTCACAGGGTCTGAGACATTTTTTAAGGGAAGGAGAATGGAGATTTGGGGGCCGGGACCGGGGGAAATGCAAAGGTTAGTTTACAAGGTAAGAACTACTCAGGATTTAGCAGATTTTATCACATAATAGCTTTGAACTTGTGGGCACAATGAGGCAAGTGTCTTGAAGCCACTTTTGATGAGTCAACTGTTAATATTGAAAAGTAAGCTTTTTTAGTTGGTTCACAGACTTCTAAGAGCAAATACTTCCTAGAGTGAGTAGCCAAATCATTTTTGCTCAATCCCAGTATTCTTTAACATAGGGATAGGAAGGTGTGCCTGGTCCCAATATACTTTAACACAGGAAGAAAAAATTATGTTGGTTTTATTTCTCACTCGCATCCCTAAGTAGGAAAGTTGGTCTACACATCAGAATCATCTGTGCCCCTCAAAATAAAGTAAAGGTGTAAGTCTCCTCTGTGAAGACTGCGATTCAGTTAGTCTGAGTAAGACTTCTGTATGCTTAAACACCTCCATATTTAATTCTGACAAACAACCACAGTTGAGAATATCCAGATGCCGCAGCTGGAAATCCATGAACTAAGACGTAAGCACCTCACTCACCAAACCCCACATCCACCTTGATGGTGGAATTCCCAGCTTCCAAAATTATAAGCCATACATTTCTGCTGTTTATAAACTACCCAGTCTGTGGTATTCTGTTATAGGAGTCCAAAGCAGCTTAGACACCAGGCCATACCTAAGGTTTCTGCAGCGTCTGGGCATCCTCAACTCCGGTTTTTCATCAGAATTACGTATGGAGGCACTCATCTCATTCCCGAGGTCTCCACTTCCAAAGGCTCCAACTCCAAAAATCACTGGGCCTTCGGATTTCACATATGAATTGTGGGGGGCCGCGAATATTCAGTCTATAGTACTGGGTGTCCACTAACTCACTTGCAGACATGGAGACCAAACAGCCTTTATGGAGTGTGCTACCTACAACCAGGTGCAGTAAGTGATGATGCATGTGAAGTTGAAGAAAGATAGAGGTTCAGGTGATAAGTACTCTACGCTTACCACAGGAGATATATCAGTGCGGTAACGTAAGTAATGGCATTGCCAGTAATGGCATTCCTCTCCTAAAAATTGTTTTCAATAAAGGTGAAGATCAATGGTAGGTGGGTGCTTTCTATAATTTCTTTTCCAGTAAGCATGACAGAACTTTTATGAATCCAAACATTACAGATCAACTATCATTCCATTCTTTCATAATATTCACCTACTCCTAAACTTTTTATCAGCTTCTGAAATATGAATTTTTCAGTTTTTCTTCTTTTAGAATCTGATTGTATTCCTACAGACCTGAAGATGACCTACAGAAAAATAATTAATGAACACTGCAGATTGTAGAAATGATGCACATACGGTGGTTAAATATGCTCATTACTATGTTGCTACATATAATAGTTATCTAAAAATCTATTAAAATGAAGTGACTCGGTTTAATGCACAAAATTCTCATCAACTAATGTTTCCCATTCTTTTCTTTGTAATGTGTTCTACAATAGCAAGGCTTGACATGCTGCCTCTGGCAATTATTTTACCCCTGCTCACTAGCCTTATCCAGATTATAAAATGTTACACTCTTGGAAGGTATAGTCCTTTCAAATATACAGAGCACTGAGAATTGAATTCTGTGAATGAGAGTTGCTTAGGGCCCATTCAGTTCAAATTAATTAGTAAGCATCTAGCATATCTACTAGGAAGGGAGCTTGAGGCAATTTAGAAGCTGTCTGCCTGAGAACTTGTTGCTTGGAAAAAGGCAGTCAGAGTTTTCATTCATACCAGAGGCTTCATGCTGTTACATAATTCTTCTCTCTTTCTGTTTTGCCAAAAGGAGAGGGAAAGAAACAAGGACATCAGAGGGAACACAGCAGGAATGCTTGGTATTCAGCAATCTAATTGAGAATGCTAAAGAGACAAGTTCATGCCTACTCTCTCATTAAGATGGAACTGATCACAGTATGGAGGTTCCTCAAGAAGTTAAAAATAGAGATTCCCTATGACCCTGTAATTGCGCGATGGGTATTTGCCCCAAAGATACAGATGTGGTGAAAAGAAGGGCCTTCTGTACCCCAATGTTTATAGCAGCAATGGCCACGGTCGCCAAACTGTGGAAAGAACCAAGATGCCCTTCAACAGACGAATGGATAAAGAAGATGTGGTCCATATACACTATGGAGTATTATGCCTCCATCAGAAAGGATGAATACCCGACTTTTGTAGCAACA
>PISX010022662.1:0-31188 GCA_004024625.1 Mellivora capensis
CAGTGTGGAGGTTCCTCAAGAAGTTAAAAATAGAGCTTCCCTATGACCCTGCAATTGCGCTACTGGGTATTTACCCCAAGGATACAGATGTGGTGAAAAGAAGGGCCATCTGTACCCCAATGTTTATAGCAGCAATGGCCACGGTCGCCAAACTGTGGAAAGAACCAAGATGCCTTCAACAGACGAATGGATAAAGAAGATGTGGTCCATATACACTATGGAGTATTATGCCTCCATCAGAAAGGATGAATACCCGACTTTTGTAGCAACATGGACGAGACTGAAGAGATTATGCTGAGTGAAATAAGTCAAGCAGAGAGAGTCAATTATCATATGGTTTCACTTATTTGCGGAGCATAACAACACGGAGGACATGGGGAGATGGAGAGGAGAAGGGAGTTGAGGGAAATTGAGGGGGAGATGAACCATGAGAGACTATGGACTCTGAAAAATAACCTGAGGGTTTTGAAGGGGCGGCGGGTGGGAGGTTGGGGGAGCCTGGTGGTGGGTATTGTGGAGGGCATGCATTGCATGGAGCACTGGGTGTGGTGTAAAACTATGTACGAATTCTGTTACGCTGAAAAGAAATTAAAAAATTTTAAAAAAAAAGAAAGAAAGACAGCAGCAAAGAAAAAAGATTCAAAAGATAATGTATTTTATCTGGCACCTGGCACATTATAAGCACTCATGAAAAGAAAATAATCCCCGTACTTAAATGAGAGGACTGACTTGAACTGTTCACATTTAACTGATACAAGCGGACAAGAAAAGTATCATCAGGGGACACTGTTACCCAAATAGCTCTTCAAAAAGGGAGGAAACCAGAGAGGTCTTGTAAAAATTTCCAAAGTAAGATCTCAAACCAAAACCAATTAAATCATTTAAAAATGTAACTATGAAATGAGGAGGAAAGATTTAAAAATCTTATAATAATATCCTATCATTAGAAAGACTAGACTGATTATCTAAATTTATTTCACTTCATATTAGAAGAAAAGATGTTAACACTCCCTATACTTTTTAATTATCCGCCATTATTGCAGGGAAGTTAACCATCTTTTGGCATATTTGCCAGATTAGTCTAATCAATGATTACTAACATATGTTTTAATACCCAAAACCTAAGAACTGATCCTATGCCAAGGAAAACAGGGTGGAAACAAAAGAAATGTAAGGAATTTAGCCTCACCTTTCCAAATTTTCATGAGAAACTGTCATTAAAAAAAATTAATATAGAACATTTATTTTAATTCAAGAGTGTGCAGATGAAGCAATGGATGGTAGCTGACCCCAGGATACGTAGAGAAACAACATAAGTGCAAAAGGAAGTACAAAAGTTGCCTGTGAATCTGGTTCCTCCATTTTCTGTTGGATGCTATGTAGGCTCCCACTGAGTGACTGTGGAACCAAACACTAGACAACAGTTACCCAACTTCTGAATCCTCTTCCTTCTCCACCTACCACATCTATTCTCAAAAACAACCTCCATTCACCCACTCCCAAAAAAGTTTTCTTCTGTTTAAAGTAGACCCTTAGTGATGCAGATAATGTTTCCAATGTCTTTTTCTCAGATAGTTTGTTTGTTTGCACAGATGTTAGCTAGTCTCGTTATTTCTCACATCACGACTTCCCTCCACGTTTACTTCTCTGGTTTTACACCAGTTGGTGATATTTTTTCTCTGAATAAAGGAAATGTACCATTACAGTGGTCTCTGCTAGCTTCTTTCCTTGCTCCCTACCATGTCAGACTGCTCAGTTCTAGGTTTTTCCACAATTTGTGGGAACTTCTCAAGGATTTTGGATAATAGCTGACATTTTGTGTGTGACACCAGGCCCTATGTGATGTTTTTCATGTGTTATCTTATTTGGCCCCTAAAACAACTCTGTGAGATAAGCACTACTATTATCCCCATTTTTAAGATGAGGAAACTGAGGTTTGGAAAGATTAATTTCTTTCCAAAAAAATTTCTTTCTTCTGCTGAAGCTGAATCACAGAGCTGGGATCTGAGTTCAAAGAAGCTAACTCTAAAACCAATACTCTTAACCAGTGTGATATACTTATGAGCTAAGAAAATGTCAAATCTGTCCAAATTGCCTTCTGAAAAAAATAAGAAGAGAAAATAAGAGCAGAGAACATATTCTCTCATCCTGTCACCCTTCCCCCCAAAACCCACGTGGAAAAGACCACTACTTAAATTTTTATTCAAAAATTACTATTGTGCTAGTGTCCATGCATTTTTCTTAAATTTATTAAAATAACTGAGAGAATCTTTCACTTTTCAAAACGGAATTGTTATCCAAGATTATGTTCTTGTCAAAATGTAATACCTTTCTACTTCAGTCAAAGAATTGCAAGTTATCATGTTAAGAAGACAATTCACTTACTCTTGTTCAAAAAAATATTAATATATGTATACCTCCAAAAGTTTCTCTGTATCCTTTTGTCATTTCTCCTTTCTGTCCCTCCCCCTGCCAGGCAGCCACTGATCTGCTTCCTGTCAGGATACATATGTTTTCATTTTATATGAATTAAATCATATAGTATATACTCATTTTTGTCTGGCTTCTGTCACTCAGAATAATTATTTGAGATTCATCCATGTTGTACCATATTTATTGGTTATATAGCATTCCACTGCATGGATAAGCCAAAGTTTATTTATCCATTACTAGTTAATGAATATTCAGATTTTCCAGTTTTTTACTTTTACATTTATAGCTACTATTAGCACAAATGTACAAGTTTTTGTATGGATACATGCTTTCATTTTATTTGGGTATATCGGAAAAGTAGAAAGACTAGGTAACATGTCTTTTACTAGGTAAAAGAAAACATTCCTTTTTTGTTTCTTTTTTTTTAAACCCTTCTCTCTCCTTTCTTAAAAATTATTTTTATTAACATATATTATTTGCCCCAGGGGTACAGGTCTATGAATCATCAGGCTTACACATTTCACAGCACTCACCATAGCCCATAACCCCCCCAATGTCCATAATCCAGTCACCCTATCCCTACCCCCCACCCCCAGCAACCCTCAGTTTGTTTCTTGAGATTGAGAGTTGGCACAGAGTGTTTCTAACTCATCATTGCATCATGGTGCATAGAGCCATGCTTGGTGCTTAGCAGATACTGAATGAACAAAAAATCTCAAAGTCTGAGAGATTTGGAAAAAGAGATTTGGGAAAAGAAAATCTCCCATAAGGTTCTGGGATGCTATGAAATATTGGATCATAAATGTAAAACCAGTAGAGCAGGGACCTGCAAATCTGCTATCAGATGCATTTTGACATAATACGTGATTATTCTAGATTTAAAATTTAAACTCTGCCTAGATTACAAAAATTCCCTGTCTCCACTGGATGGGTGTGTTTTTTAGTGATTACTCCTTTGTGTACATTATATAATCTCACTAAATAGATTTGACTTTCAAGAGAAATCAAAACATTGTCACAATAAAGTCATTGCATAGCAAACTTCTGTAGGACAATCTTGTTGGTAGCATCTGGCTCCTCAGAGAATAGAAAGTTGAAGTCTAGATAATTTTTTAAGTACTTGTGAATTTCATTAGAAAAGTAGGTGACAAATACATCAACAGCTCCTGAAATGAACCTCTTAGAATACTGCATTAAGACCAAAAATAAATAAATAAATAAATAAATAAATAGAAACTTTAAAAGAAATTAAATAATTAATTGTTTTGGAGACCCTTGACCAAAACAGGGAAATGCCTCTTCAGAACAGCTCTCATCTTCTGAGGATGCATCTGCATATGAAGCAGGGCAAGGATGTGTGACTCAGAAATTCCACTCACTGGAAGTCAAAGGCATTTTTTTCCTATCTGGGCTTAAAGCCAATGTCACCATAGCCTTTACAGACCCAATGAAGCTGTGAGTCATTTGACCTTAGAAGAATTATAAAGATAAATTTAAAATAGCATTCCAGGAGTTGATATTCTATTATAAAAGAAATTAATATGGCTGAGGATAGAACTAGAAAAGCCACCACTATATATATGAAATTGCTATTAAAAAAAGTTTGAAATTTTCACTAATATTTATCCTCTTATCTCTCTCTCTCTCACACACACACACCACACACACACACACACACAAAACTAAGTTATATGGCTTCTCAGTCTAGCTTACTGGTAAAGGAGACTGTGATTTAGGTTAAATTCAATTAAATTAAAGAAAAGTTACTATGCTTACTAAGTATAAGGTAATTAGCTAAGTGAACCAGATAGAGTCTGTCCCATCATGTACAATAGTATGTGAAGAATTAACTTACAACTAATGAAGTTTAGAATATAAGTGAAGTTCAGTGGGGTGAGGTCCGGAGCTGATGACCAAGAAAGAATTCTTGAGACATCTTTGGTGCAAAATGGTGGTTTACTGGGGCACCTGGGTGGCTTAGTGGGTTAAGCCTCTGCTTTGGGGCTCAGGTCATGATCTCAGGGTCCTGGGACTGAGCCCTACATCGGGCTCTCTGCTGGGCGGGGAGCCTGCTTCCCCCTCTTTCTCTGCCTGCTTCTCTGCCTACTTGTGATTTCTCTCTCTCTCTCTGTCAAATAAATAAATAAATAAATAAAATATTAAAAAAATAAAAATAAAAACATATTCAGAGCACAAGGAAAAAAGGGGAGTCCCTCCCCTGTTAAAAAAAAAAAATGGTGGTTTATTAAAGCACAATGACAGGACCCGTGATAGAAAGAGCTGCTTCCCCGGGATTGTGAGGAGTGGTCCATTATATACTTGCAAGTTGGGAGGGGGTCAGGAATAGAGTAAATCTCTAAGGAATTTTGGAAGCAAGGTTTCCTGGACCTTGAGAGGCTAGCTGTTGTTGGGAGAAAGTCATTTATTACTGTCTGATAAAACCTGAGTCATGAGACCCTTCAGATATATATCAGTGGGCCGTATGCTTGGGGATGATCATCAGCATGTATCTTGGAGGGTTTAGAGATACAGGAAGTTTCCAAAGGAACTTTTATATGTTAAAGTAGACCCAGAGGATCCTGGTTGGGCGGGGTGGGGGGGTGGGGGGGGCAGTCAGGCTAAGATTGCCTTTTGGTCTTAGCAAAGTATTAAGGTGGAGGCAGTTGAGTCCCTAGAGGAATGTCACTCTGCCTGTTTGAAGGACTTGTCAGTGGGCTCTAGAGAGTAAGGAAATTTAATAACTTTTCTTCTGCCTCTGTTTCCCACATCAGAACTAAGGATAAAATGGAAAGCAATGTTAAATTAATGTATTCCTTAAATTATATTTTACCTGATATTAATATTGCTATGCTTTATTTTGTTAATCATTGGTATAAATTTTGATTCTCATAATTTTTATTTTTTGAAATCTTTTATTCTTGGAACCTTCTGTTCTTGTTTTATTGATATGCTATCTCTTGAATGTCCCTGAAGATAGTAAGATTTTTTTTTAAGTTTTCTGTTTTCTCCATTAGTTCAATTTCCTCAATTTGATTTTTCTCAATTATTTGGGATTCTTGGTGTGTTAGAATCCCTTTTTTGCTTCTATGTGATTTCAGGTATTTATCATATGATTCTTCAATTGGTTATCATAAAGGAAAGGTGACCTATGCTACCAGGCAAAGAACAGAATGCTAGCAGCAGTGTTTCTTCTAGGTTTGGGGCTTCTTGCTCCTAGGAGTTCTCTGTTTCCCTCTGTCTCTCTCTATCCATCTTTCTCTCATCAGAGCCAACACATATGCTCACTACTCTTCATTACAAGGAAAAACATTGTTAAAAAAAACTTCCAGATTTCAGCAGAAACATGGAAAAGGAAAAGAGATAACTGGCTTAGTTGTGCCAAATACAGTTTTATAATTATGCACCTTAAGAATGATAAGATTTAATCTAATCATGACAGCATTCCTGACATGAATTTCACAAAAATCTTGCTTTCTAGAATCAATTATTCTGGATACACACACACACACACACACACAGCTGCCATCTTGCTCTCTGCTACTTATTCTACATGTGTGTACATTTTTCACACAATGGTCCACAAAATTCTCAGTTTTGTGAACATACAATTCTATTTCATCTAACAAATGTATTATCTATCATGAGCTCCTATAGCTACATGATATAAAAAAAATTTCAAGTTACTCAAATTCCATTTTTCTTAGTCCAATCCTGTGATTTCTTTAAACCAATCTCATTTTTTTTAAATTCACATTTAAGGTATATGTGTTCCTGTTTTATCCCTAACCCATATTTCTCACTCAAGGGAATATATGCTCATTAGGGAATTGCCACCCTACAGTGGAACAAAAAGTCTTTGAGTCTTCCTTTTTCTCCATTGTATGCTGAAATCTTTTTTTTTTTTAAAGATTTTATTTATTTATTTGACAGACAGAGATTACAAGTAGGCAAGAGAGGCAGGCAGGGAGAGAGAGGAGGAAGCAGGCTCTCTTTGGAGCGGAGAGCCCGATGTGGGGCTCGATCCCAGGACCCTGGGATCATGACCTGAGCCAAAAGCCGAGGCTTTAACCCACTGAGCCACTCAGGTGCCCCCTGAAATCTTTTTTAATGATATGATTGATTCATTGATTCATATGGAAATGAGGAGCATGTGTTAAGCATATTTTACACTTAGAGAATAATTGTCAGTGTGTGTGTTACCTGCCACTTTATCATTCCTAATCCTTACCCATTGCTGGTATGGCCTACTTACATCTGTGCTTACTGTTTTCCCAGTCCCAAGACCTTTTGGTCAACTTGTCCCTTCTCCCAAATGCAGCTACACCATTTCACTGTCCCTAGTAGAGTGTTTCACATCTATGAGGCTACCGCCTTTCAAGATTTTTCGATGAGTAGTAGGGCACAAGACCATTTATTCTCATATTCTTACTTAAAGTTAATTATATCATCTCCTCCCTATGCCACTCTTCCCCACAAACTAGACTCCTAATGAGGAGTAACAAAACACGTGGTCACTACAATACTAATTTACTTATTTTCTAAACTCTCCTCTTCCTCTGAAGTTTCTTTATCTAGTATGAAGAGCAAAAAGCACCTATTCTTCCTGCTAGTGAACCAACATCAAATATTTTTGTTCTTAAACTGAGATGTCTTTCGTCTTATAAAAGCTTAAACATGGCTTAGGATATAGAATGTAAAAGTGCTTCGTTCTCACCTGTGGGCACTTCCTTCCCTGAGCAACAGGTGCACCCCTTCTTCATTGCCCAATAATTAGAAGATGGCAGTTCAACAAGGAAAACAAGAAAGTTCATATCAGTTATATTTGAACTATTACTCCATCACAAATTAATGCTTCCTGTGCCATCCTGCCATATATTTCTTGTCTCTGCAATAAGATTGAGTAGGATTGTCTCAAATGTGCCATTAGCTTGAGTCTGATCTGCATGGTGTGCTGTAGTTGGGTCTTCATATAGGGATGGCAGAGCTAATACTTTGGGTAGGCCAACTGGTAAGCTCAAGAGAGGCTGTGATTAGCCTGATTGATGAAATGTTAAATTCTCTTTCCTGTCTTTCCTGGAAGGATCTTTTCCTTGTTCAGATATCTTTTCTTTTTATTGTATTTATTTTTTTCCAGATTTCCTAAGGAATAACTGACAAATATAACTATACAAATTTAAAGTGTACAAGGTGATGATTTAACATACATATACATTGTGAAAGGATTACCAAAGTCAAGATAATCAATACATCCATCACCTCACATAGTTAACTCTTTTTGTGTGTGTGGTGAAATCCTTAGTCCAGTTCTTAGAGATACAGGTGCAGTCAAAGTCCTGTTACAACTGGCAGGGACAAATTAAAACAATTATGCCCGTCACACTGTTTTTCATTGCCTTAAGGCTCCACTTTGTACCAACAGACTACATTTCTCTAGGCTTGACAGAGAGAGAGAGAGACCCAAAAGGGCACACCCTAGGGCTCTAACATCCAGGACTAACAAGCACAAAACTCAACAGGGCGCTGTATTGCCAATCTATTTACAAAGGAATAAGAAGATTAAATCCTCTCTAATGAACATCAAAATTCAGACAGCCTTGCTTAGACTCTCTGCTGATGACCAGAGGAATATTATATTCTTTGCGAAATGATCACTCAGCATTAACCTAGCTTTGGATTATTTTAACATCCAAATTTTTCTAAAAGCCTGCTAAGTGTTGTCCTAATTTTATTTGATATAATAATTATTTGGTAAAGATAGCATTTCTTTATGCTTTGATGGAATATATTCATCTTCTAGGCAAGAACCAGTAATTGCAAAGAAGGAAGAATAAAAACTCTCTTTGTAAGAAAATCAGTTACAACAAAGTACTTCTTGAAAATTTGAAAATAAAGTCCAATTCCTCATGGTTTGTCTCCCCTCCATCTCCCAATGTCCTCTGTGTTATTCCTTATGCTCCAAACCATGAGAGATTGTGGGCTCTGAAAGACAAACTGAGGGTTTGGGGTGGGGGTGGGGTGAGCCTGGTGGTGGGTATTGTGGAGGGCACATATTGCATGGAACACTGGGTGTGGTGCATAAACAATGAAACTGAAACTGAAATGAACAGTTTGAACAATGAATGAACAGAATGAAACAATGAAACTGAAAAATAAAATAAAATAATTTTTTTTAAAAAGTCCAATTCCACTTCTGATATCATTAAGTAGAAGGAAGATGAATACATTCCACAGTAACAAGAAAATGATTGAACTAATTCTGAAATATCATCTAAAGATTTTTCAATGTAGTGCTCATAACTAACTTTTTTTATAATAGGGAAGTAGCATAAGCTTTTCATACTTTGTGCATATTTAAAATAAAAATATTCATGAGCAGAAGCAGCATGCCTTAATGGATTCAAAACTAGGAGTTATGAGCCTAAGGCTTATTCTTCAATGGAACTTTAAAAAAAAATCACTTAAGGGTACCACAATTTTTCTTTCATGAAATACATTTTTCAGCTTCATGTATCAATCAGAGAACTCTGGACTGATTCACTAAAGCTCCTAATGAAATTTTAAAATCTGAAGGCCAAGTAAGAGTGTTAATTCAAAACGAAGATATATTTTCTTTTTTTCACCCTGGAATTTTTTCAGTCCATAATCTACAGATAGAAATATAAAAAATTGAAACGTTGTTATATTCAACTATATGAGAGGCATAAGAATTATCTAGGAGGAAAGGAAGGAAATGCCAATGATTTTAATATTGAATTGCCATCATCACAAATAGTATGTTGGAAGGATATCAAATCACACTTGTCTTATCAGGATATTTTTATATACAGGAAAAAAAAATTCTACTACACAGTCAACTTCTGGCAGTGGTGTTTCTCACTCTGATACATCTTGGAAGATCACCAAAGCCAAAATAAACATCAAACTATTCAAAAGGCACCTGGATTATTAAAAATAAAATGAAGTCCTCATGCCATAATTTGGAGCTAAATATGAATTCAGTGACTGGCCTAGAAAAAGTACTCAGAAAGTATTTTTTAGAAACAATAAAAGTGCTCATTCATCACATTGGTACATTGATAAAATTATAACTCAGGGTTGCAAAGACCAACACTATCCCTTGTTTCACAAGAAAGATATGAAAAAAATTACAGTGTGATGTATTAAATGGAACAACAGAGTCACATCAAGTTTTATGGGAATATAATAAATGATAAATAACTCTGCCTACAAAGTTTGCACAAGCAGGCACAAAATAAATAATATTTGAGCTCGTTCTTGAATCATGAATAGGATTTAGGTAGATAGAAAACAGGAAAGAATCTCCCAGAAGGGCCAGCATGTACAAAGGCACAGTATTTTTAAAAATCTCTATTTAAAGCAAAGTGGGCAGGTTTGGGGTGTATGTGTGAAAGAGTGAAACAAGATGTAGCTGGGAAGTCAGGTTCAGATCTTGTGAAAACACTTGTAAGCTGTTGTAAGGATTTTGAATATTTTCCATTAAGTCTCAGGAAGCCATTGAAATTATTTAAGCAGAAATGAGGTATAATTGAAATGGTGTTGGAAAAACTGGACAGCTACATGCAAAAGAATGAAACTGGACCATTTTCTCAAACCATACAAAAGACTAAACTTGAAATGGACTAATGACCTAAATGTGAGACATGGAACCATAAAAATCCTAGAAAAGAGCACAGGCAGCATTTCTCTGACATCAGCCATAGCAACATTTTTTTCTAGATAATGTCTCCTGAGGCAAGGGAAACAAAACCAAAAATAAACTATTGGAATTACATCAAAATAAAAAGCTTCTGAACAGCAAAGGAAACAATAAAACAAAAAGACAACCCACTGATTTGGAGAAGATATTTGCAAATGACATATCCAATAAGGCGTTAATATCCAAAATATATAAAGAACTGATGTAATTCAACACCAAAAACCCTAATAATCCAATTAATAAATGGGCAGAAGACATGAACAGACATTTTTCCAAAGAAGGCATAGAGATGGCCAATGGATGTATTTGAGATGCTCAACATCACTCATTGCTAGGGAAATGCAAAGAAAATCACAATGAGATATCCCTTCACACCTGTGAGAATGGCTAAAATCAAAGTGTTGTTGAAGATATGGAGAAAAAGGAACCCTTGTGCACTATTGGTGAGAATGCAAACTGGTGCAGCCACTGTGAAAAATAATATGGAGATTCCTCAAAAAATTAAAAATAGGACTACCATATGATTTGTAATTCCACTACTATTTACTCAAAGAATAAGAAAACACTAATTTAAAAAGATATGTTCATTGCAGCATTATTTAAAATAGACAAAATATGGCAGCAACTCGTGTCAATCTACAGATGAATGGATAAAGATGTGGTATATACACATACAATGGTACTACTCAGCCATTAAAAAAAAAGAAGAATGAGATCTTAACATTTACAATAACAGGGATGGGTGTAGAGGATATAATGCTAAGTGAAATAAGTCAGTCAGAAAGACAAAGACCATACAATTTCACTCATATATGGGATTTAAGAAACAAAACAAATGAACGCAATAAAAGAAGACAAAAAAACAGACTCAACTATAGAGGACAAACTGAGGCGACCAAAGATGAGTGAAAAAGATGGGTGGATAGGTGAAACAGATGACAGGGATTTAAGAGTACACTTGTTGTAATGATCACTGAGTAACGCTGAATCTCTATATTGTACACCTGAAACTAATACAACACTGTATGTTAATTATACTGGGGCTAAAAAAAAAGAAGAAGAAGAAGATTTAAGTTATAACTGAATCTGAGTTTTGTAAAAATTGTTCTGTTGGCAGGCTGTAAGAAGGCTCAGTAACGGAGGGAGGCAAAAATTATGGGAAAGCCTCTCAGGAAAGAAATCCTGAGAATCCACAGAGAATTCACATACAACTGACAAGTACCCACCAGCCTATCACCAAGAGTTTGGCGCTCAACTATAGAACTTATCAAATAAGTGAGCATGTGAATGCATGTCTATTGGAGTTAGCCTTCATTTTACTTTTAATCATGGCATATGTAATTTCAGTGAAACATGGAAGAACTCAGATTTCTATAGGTTGATGAGCAGACATTCTGTGATATATCCTAACCACCTACTTTTCAGAAAGATTTTGGTCATATTTAGTTGCATGGGAGTTCATAGTAAAATTGAAAAAACAAATCTAAATTAGTAATCTATGTTGCAGAGTTTACTAGATAATAGTATATATACTGTTTTTATAATTACAAATATTACTAACTATTCAGTGAGAATTATATAACATTCAGTTTTATTTTCAAACTATTTTCTCTTTTATATTTACCTAAAAAATTCAATTTCTTAGTAGTCTTATTTCATATTTTGTAAAAATTTAGAGATAAATGCTATTTCCCCTGAAGAGTTTTAATAAGATATATTAAAGATTTCCTGAAAAGATTGTTGGAATTTAGAAATTTATACCTCAACAATAAATGGATCTTTAGGCAATATTGTGATAAGTCACCATATCTCTGAGAGCCCACATCCTCAAAACGAGGAATGTAGTAAGAACTGGGGTTCCCTGCCTACTCTTCATCCTCCCATCTCCCCCACAACTACCTTCAGTTTGTTTATTCACATAAGAAATTAATGTACTTCAGGGAAAGTTGACTTCAACACTGGATTTAGAGGTGAGGCAAGACATTCAGGTGTACACTGATCGGCACAAACCCACGCACTCACTGGCCATTGGTACTAGAGGGTACATAACTAACTTCTGTCTGTGAGGCTAGAAGACATATTTAGAGGGGGGACAATTGAAGACAATGTCTCTTCTTCTAGATGATAACTCACAGAACAACTATAGTCATCTCCCTACCATTTTCTCTACCTAGTTGGAGATGAAGCTGACATCTCAAGAAATGCAGGGTTATGAGAATATAGGGAACCCAACCACAGCCCAGATAAGCTATCCTAGAGAGTCTGACCTATTTGTGACCATTTTGGTTACACAAGCCAATAAATCTTCTACATTTTGAAATGGGTTTTCTGCAACTTACAACTAAGGCATCACCAGGGGTAGAAGTGGATAACATAGAAAATTAATACAAAGACATTACAAAGAAGCAGTAATACAGAGAAAAAGAGAAGGGACTTTGAAACCACATTGCCTGCTTGACTCCCAGCTCTGTATTCCCTAGTCATGTGACCTTTGAGAATCCTGTAGACTTGCTGTGCCTCATTTCCACCATCTATAAAATGAGGATAATAATGCTTGTCTCACAATGTTACAAGTTAATAACAATGAATTCATAAAAATGAGTTAATACCTATAAAGTACTTAGAACAGCATCTAATACACTGTCAATGCTTCAATAGAAGATAGCCTTTATTAAGGTCCTTCTGGTCCTGAAGAATCTGGAAATATCAGTGCAAACTTCACAGCCATATTAACTCTTAAGATCAAGCATAGACTGCTAGTACATCCAGGACAGAACCTAAAACTTTTGAACCATTCAGTCATCCAACAAATAATTAAGACTCTCTGTTACGAAAGATACTGGATGTATAGATAAATTGCTTTAACAACTGCAGTGGACTGGGTATTTTTCTAAACTCTTGGGTTACAGTAGTAAGCAAAAGAGACCAAGTCTTTACCCTCATGGCATTTCCACTGGAGTGGCCATATGAGCTCCATAACTAGGTTATGTTCACTACCCTTAACTTATTCACACCCTGCAAGTACAGTTGGAGTCCCATACAGAAAAAATTTTAAGACTGCAATTCACTGATAAGTGCTATCATATAGCAAAATATATGGTATGGTGGAGGGCAAGAAAACAAGGGAGGATTAGAGAGAAAGGTGTGCCTCCAGAATAAAATGGAATTTGCCAGAGATATTGGTATTAGGCAGAGGTGAATAAAGGGCTCATAATGTAAGAGAAAAGGGACTGTAACATGTAAAGGAAGAGATGTGACACAGCATGATACACTGATTCAGAAAATACAAGGTGCCTCAATATGGACCTGCAGATAAGCAAAGTCAGGGCAACTGGCAGAGTTCAGACCCTGGAGGGCTGTGTAATCAATGCTAACAAGTTTAGACCTGACATGATAGGAGCTCCGGAAGAGATCTGTCACTAAGTGGATGAGGAAAAGTGAGAGCATTGGGTGCTGCCTGACAGAAAAGAGTGGATAAAGGAATGAAAGAAGTGTTAAAGAGGATGAAATGTATTCCAAAGCAACTTTCCCTTACTAATTTTCTTTTAATTGATCCAGATCAGTTAGGAATTTCTTAGAGGGTTTTGAAAAATAATAGAGAAAAACACTTAACTTCATAATACCAAAATCTGTTGATTCACTTTGATCCTGAAAACATAATGCTTTATTAAAGCCAACTAACATGTTTATGTTAATTTTTAAAAGATCAAACAATACCTATGCTGTTACAGCAAATAATGCTTAGAATCCTAAGAAATTACATTAGCTTCATACCCAGACATTTTGGCTGGAACTAAAATATCAAGTCATGAAGTCATGTCATCTCAGAATCAGAAGATGTTAAAGGTCATCTAGTCCAACATCCAGACCAATGCAGGAGGCCATCCTCTCTATGACATCCAACTTATTTTAAAAATCTTTTTAATTATTCATCTAATGAACATTTGTAGAGTACCAACTCTTCATTGGGTATTGGACATTTGGGAGTTAAACATAGTCTCTTTCTTCATGAAACTTACATTTTAAAAAAATGATTAATAGTGTAGCAAGTATCAATTTGGACTGCTGTTTTTCTTCCCATCACCACTATACCCCTCCTCTCAACACCAAAAAATGCAAACCATTCTACTGGTCAAATATGTCAAAATATGTCCTGGCACATTATCCATTGCCCTTGGGAGTAGCATGAATTCTATTCACAGCCTAGTCTACTCCTCAAGTCTTAAGCCATTCCCAAATGTTCACGCCTATCTCTCTCTGATTCTTTGTCTTATGGCTTACAAAAACCCACTGCAGCTACCAGAAACAAGAATATGACTAAAGGTTCCCTACTCATAAATTCAAAGGCCTAATTATTTTAATGATACCAGCTTACACTTACATATACCTCCTTCCATAGTGATCCCCATTTAAATCAAGGTCATTTTTGTTATACATCTCTCACTATTCACGCAGGGTCAGGTCCCACAGATGAAAGTTTCACCAATCTCTGTCCCACTCTCTCCTAGCTTTTTTCCTTCCACTACTACTTAAATTTTTGAGGGTCTAACATGTTTTAACAGATACCTGAGCTTTTCTTAATTGTTAGAATCAAGGACAATGGTTTGTGACTCTCAAAGATTTTAAAGACTGTTCTAGTATTTACTTTTAGTTCTGACCCACATTAATTTTTTTTTTTTAGTAAACTCTACCTCTAATGTGGGGCTTGAACTCACAACCCCGAGTTTAAGTGTCACATGCTCTACCAACTGAGCAGCCAAGTGCCCCAACTGACTGTATTTTTCCTACCTTCTCACATAACTAGTAGTTTTACAACAAGATTCTAGTTTACTTTTAATAAATATGGACTTCCATTTAATAGATATGTATAATCATTTATAGAGAAAATAAATATCCAATAACTATGTATAAATAAATGCAGGTTTGTGTAATCACAAACAGTGCTACAATACTTTTTAGATGCCTATGATTGATTTTTGTTTTGGATATATCTGAGTCTGAACTGTCCAATATGGAAGCCATTAGCAATAGCTGGCTATACTCAAGATTTAGTTCCTCAGTCACAAGAGCTATACTGCAGGAGCTCAGTAACCACTAGCCACACGTGGCTAGAGTACTGGGCAGCACAGACACAGAATGTCTCCATCACCACAAAGTTCTATTGGACAACAATTATCTAGATGGTATAACAATGGTGAAATACATCTATCAGAGAGAAAACCAGACTAAAATCCTTTAAGTTGTTAAATCCAGCCTTCTTTGTCTCATGAGTAAAATAGCATAGGTAAATGCTTCATTTTCTTGTTCTTTCTTCTCCTTTATCACACAATAAATATTCATTATTGACAAAGTTAAAATATAAAGAAGTAAAAGAAAAAGAGGTAAATCATAAGTCACCCTAAATTAGATATGCTACCATGATGAAGAAATTCATTTCTAAATAGTGACTGGTTCTTTCAATTTTCTGTTTAAGGTAGCTTTTCCCTTGAATCCTTTAATAGGTAATACATTGATCTGCTAAGAGAATTCACAAAAATCTACAGCAATTATACATATTCATCAAGTAATCATAGTGTCTTTGAATTTTAAAAAAATTAGTTACCAGAACACAGGTGCTCCACCCAGAGGGAAAAATGTAACACTTTAATGAAGAGCAGCTAATTTTAACTATTAGGAAACCCAGGGAATCCCATTCTTCTATAAAAAAATATTCTCACACTCCCTTTGAAGAGCAGAGTGGGAAAATGTTGAGCAAATGAGGCCTTCCTGTTTCTGCCACATGTGGATAATAATCCAGCTGCATCTCCAAAATAAGTATGGCTGGGAAGTTCTTTCAAAGATCTCTTTGCAGCTGAATATCAAAGGGGAAATTTGCATGTTTCTAAAACTATTGTTCTTGTGGTGCATGATGGATTTATGAGGAATCTCCTGTTTTTGTCTCTTAATACATAAATAAAGTTCAGTAATTTGAACCTATTGGATCTCTGCAGACTTTTTTTTTCCTTTGCTTCTTTTTTTCTTTTTTATATGATGGCTATATCATAAGCAAGGAATGCTTTGATGAGAACAAGTTGCCTTCATTTATGTGAGGACAAACATTACCGTAAAATCTTTGTTCTACTTGATACTCAGATTTTTGGGGTGCTTTTTTGGTGGCTTTGGTGTTAGATTTTATTAAATACTCTTTAGACTACTGCTTAGAGTACTTTTCTACACACATCTAAGAAAGAGTATGTCACAATAATAATGGTCATACTTTGCTGGGCAAAATATATTTTACAGATGTTACTCTTTTATTAAAAATAAATAAATAAATAAATAAATAAATAAAGATCTAAAGGAGCTTTAGACAATCAGTTCAGTCCACTGTTTCTAAAGAGGGCTGATGAGGCCTGAGCTGGTGGTACCACCAAGTCACATTTCCTGGTAGCAGGAGGTAGTATAGTAGTTGAGAAATAACAAACAGAGCAAGAAGGCAGTTCTGGGCTCTAGCTTCAGCATTGTGACCACAGTGCTTCCTCCTGGATGGGTCACTTCCTTAGAAAAGGAAACTTCTACCTCATTGTTAAATATTAGAGTTCAAAACCATTGAAACATTTCTCATATAATGTTAAGGAGTACAAGAAAGGGTAATGGTGAAAAAGCAATCAGTGAAAAAGAACAATCAATACATACTAATCAAAAGGATGAAACCTCCCAAGTGAAAGGACATTAATTTAGCAAAGGAATTCTTTTATGTAGAATAAAGAAGTTTAAAACATGGCAATGCATATTTAATATAAAGTATTAAAATATAAACTACATTTAATTAGAAAATTAAAAACAAAAAATTATACTGTTACAAGAGTATAAAATAGGGTAAAGGCTTTGGGCCTGGAGAGCGATATTGGTCAGAATCAGAAAAATGTACTGTGATTTCAAAGCTGGTAATTTGAAAGGAAGTTTGGCCTCTGAGAGACATGAAAGGGAAGGCAGTATAAATATTTTTCCACAAACACTCCTAGATCAGGAATTTATGTAACTGACTAAGGCATGATGCATAACAAGTTTTTTATATGAGTGTAAAAAGATGTGACTACTTTCTATGTAATTCTTTGTGCTATTCTTCTTTTCATGAAAGTAAAGCAGTGTTGTCTTCAAGTTTTGATATTCGGACAGTTTCCCACAGGGAATATCAAAATATCAAATATTCTTCTACTTCCCTTATTCTTTCACAGTTAAATCCTGGCTTCATGCCTCACCTTTTACAGGACTGTGAGGAAGTTACCTAACTCTCTATCTTGGCTTCTCCACCTAGAAAATGGAGATACTAATAGCACCTATGACATATAGTTGTTGTAATGATTACATGAGCTAATGCAGCCAGTGGGACAAAAAGAGTAAATTTCAGTGTCCACTGAGATATGGCTCTAGTTGGTGATGGATCCTGTACCTATGGATTTCATTTTCTCTCTTTCCTTTCTTTCTTTCTTTCTTTCAGAGAGAGAGAGAGAGAGAACATGGGAGGGGCAGAGGGAAAAAGAGCATCTTAAGCAGGCTCCACACTCATCACAGAGCCCAACTCAGGGTTTGACCTCACGATGCTAGGATCATGACATGAGCTGAAATCAAGAGGTGGATGCTTACCTGACTGAGCCACCCAGGCTTCTCTATCCCTGTGGATTTCAGATGACCTACTAAATACATGCAATTACCAGTAAGTATACTTGTCTGCATGACAGAGAAGCATTCTGTTGAATAGTGTCGTCCAGTAGAACTTTCCCTGATCATGGAAAAATACTATTTTTCTGCATTCAAGACGATAGCCTCTAGCCAGATGTAGCTCTTGAGTAATTAGAATGTGGGTAGTATAAGTGAGGAACTAAATTTTTATTTTACTTTATCTTTTTTTAATTTTTTTAAGTAGACTCCATGCCCAGTGTGGAGCCCAACACAGAGCCTGAATTCATGATGCTGAGATCAAGAATCAATAGACTAAGCCACCCAGGCACCCCAATTTTAATTTATTTTAAATTTAAGTGGCTACATGTTGCAAGATTACCATTTGGACAATACACCCATATACAGACACAAACACCATACTTAGGTCATATATTTAAGACAAACTTCTCTTTTCATCACTTCACATTACTCTAAAAATAAACTTTAAAAGTGTGAGTTCAATTACCATGTATCATCCTTAAATTATAGTATACTACAACACCCAGCATGCATGTATGTATGTATGTATATATGTATTATGTGTATGTGTGTGTGTATATATATATATATATATATATATATATATATATATATATATGGGCTTAAATCAGCTAACCTTAAACCTTGGCATAGTTACAGTTCTTAAATTGAGAATTTCCTTTCTGGTAATGGCTGAGGAGCTCTTATTGAACAATCTTCCTGCAGATTAATAATTATACCCTCTGGGCAAAATATGAAAAAAAATTACCTAAGAATACTGGAGAACAAGCCAAAACAGGAAGGATCTGGATATGGGAAAGAATCCACACAAAGAGGGGATCAGCACTGAGTGAGCTCCCATTTCTTATAGCCTATTGTCCCAGGATAGGGCCCAGTTTGGCTCAGTGCTGGGTAGCTAGAACTCTGATAGAATCCAACAGTCTTTCTGGTGTAAAGAATGAGGGAATAGGGTGCTTCTGACCACAGCTGCTAGAAAGTGAGTGGTAAATCCCCAAACGGAGAGAGCAAGAGAGGAAGTGCTCCAAATGCTGTGCATAAACTCTACCCAAATTTCTGGTAAACCCCACACTATACACACTCAGGGAAGACTGTAAGCTTAGGACTAAAAAGAACCAAATAGGTACTTTAACTGTTATTCATTACAAGAGAGACAGAGCTGGTAGTGTGAATTTAGCCAAGTTTATTGCCAGCTTAAACCAAAAGTGAACACTCTTCTAAGGAATATAAGAGAATCCTAGAGTCTCTAGAACATATCACTCATGAAGTCCAGCATGTAATCAAAAACTCCCAGATTATAAGAAACAGAAAATGTGACCCATATTTAGAAAAAAGGCAACCAAAGGAAAGAAACCCTGAGATGACCCAGATTTTGGAGTTAGCATACAAGTGTTTAAAGCAGATATTATAACTATGCTCAATAACAGAAAATACGCTCATGATCAATGAGCAGATATAATAAATCTCAGCAGAGAAATAGAAACTATAAAAAGGTACCAAAAGGAGATTCTAGAAATAAAAACTACATACGTAAAATAAAACTTCAATAGATCAGTTTATGAGCAAATTAGAGATAACAAATGAACTTCAATATTTATTTTATATTTTTAAACTACAGATGTCAGTGAACTTCAATATAAAATAATAGAAAAAAAAGAAGAAAAAGAGGAATATTTTGAAAATTTAACAGAGCCTTGAATATCTGTGAGAGAATAGCAAGAGATTTCTCTGATATGTATGCATGTATATATATATGTACATATATTTATACATATATTTGTAATCCCAGAAGGGAGGGGAGAGAGATAATGGGGCAGGAAAAAAATATTTAAAGAAAAATGTCTGAAAACTCCCAAATTTTGTCAAATATGTAATTTTGGGGGATTTTTAAGTTTATTTTAATTCCAGTTAATTAAAATACAGCATTATATTAATTTCAGCTGTACAATATAGTAATTCAATAACCACCCATTACCCAGTGCTCATCTCAAGTGCACTTCTTAATCCCCATCACCTATTTCACCCATCCTCCACCCATCTCCCTTCTAGTAACCATCCATTTGTTTTCTACGGTTAAGAGTCTGTTTCTCAATTTCTTTCTTTCTCTCTCTTTTTTCCTTTTGCCTATTTGTTTTGTTTCTTAAATTCCACATATGAGTGAAGTCATATGGTATTTGTCTTTCTCTGATTGACTTATTTTGCTTAGCATTATACTCTAGCTCCATCCATGTCATTGCAAAAGGCAAAATTTCAATTTTTTTATGGATGAATAATATTCCATATATATAGATGTGAGATATATAGATACATATATCTATATATGTATCTAGATACATATATCTATATATGTATATATGTAGATACATATATAGATATATGTATACATATATGTATACATATATGTATGTAGATACATGTATACATAAATAGATATATGTATCTAGATACATATACAGATATATGTATCTATATATCTCACATCTATATATATGGAATATTATTCATATATGTATATATATATACATACATAGATATATGTATCTATATATCTCACATCTTTATCCATTCATCAGCTGATGGATACTTGGACTGTTTCCAAATCTTGGTTATTGTAAATAATGCTGCTATAAGCAGAGGAGTGCATGTATCTTTTTGAATCCATGTTTTTGTATTCTTTAGATAAACACCCAGCAGTATGATTGCTGAATCATAAGGTAGAGCTATTTTTAACTCAAAGATATAAATTTAAAGATTCCAGAAATTTAGCAAATATTACACAGAATACACACACACAAATAAATAACAAAACTAATAAAATATAGTAAGATAGATTTCATAGTATACACATGATATCACATACCATCACACACATCATATATGCAAACACATCATTCAGTGATGTATGTATTGTCACACTGTGTATGTATTGTCATATATGTTGTATTGTACTTGGTCTGCTTTCCAAACTAAACTGTGTTCTCTAAGGAAAGGAGTTTTATTTGTCTCTATTCTAGTTTCTGGAGCATAATACAGGAAAAATATGCATAAAGTGATGAATGAATAAAGTGTCTTGACTTAAATCACAAAGAAAGTTAGTGGTACAGCCAGAATTTAATCAAGTCTTTAGTATTTCCCCTCAGCCCGCCACCATTACCTTGGGGTTCATCTTCTCTCTACCTAGTTAGGGACACACAAACTTCTGCTTAGAAATTTAGGGATTTGTTTGCTATGTCAAGTGAAATTTAAACAGGTTTTATGAAACTAATCTCCATGTTAAGCCACAGAAAGCATCTTAATAAAAATGGGGATTTAGATATAAATTAGCTATATACAAATTGACCTCCTAAGCGGCGGGAAGATTAAGGCTGGACTTAATATTTCAATCGCCACATTATGCAAGCAATTACCAAAATCTAAATCATGCCTATGATGTGAAAGAAGAGAAGTTCCTATCTTTTCCTATTGGAAAACTATCTTCAGAATGCACCTTATGTCCTCAAAAACATAAGGAGAAATTCATGTGTGTAGGTATTTCTATGTGCTCAGACAGGACTAATACTTTTGAATATTTTTGAATAATTAACAAGTCAAGATAATAAGACTAAAAATAACTAACATTTAATGTGTATTTTATAAGTGTGGGCATTTTTCTGTGTTTTACATGAGTTGCTTTATATTAGCCTCTTGGCAGCTATCTAAGGTAAATACTATTATTGTTCCCATTCATAAGTTTTGAAAGAGTAAGTCAAAAGTCTAAGGTCATGTAGTCAGTAAGAAGATGAGTCAGGAATGGCACCCACTTTCTGGCCTCCAAGCCAGGCCCCTCACCACTAAGCTATAGTCCTCTCTTTTCCTGAAGTCAGTTTTTCACAAGGCCACCTTCAGTCCAGGACAAAGCAGTCTGTCCTGCTGGCACATCAAGACATCCCTCAAGGGGCGCCTGGGTGGCTCAGTGGTTTAAGCCTCTGCCTTCGGCTCAGGTCATGATCCCGGGGTCTTGGGATTAAGCCCCACATCGGGCTCTCTGCTCAGCAAGGAGCCTGCTTCCTCTCTCTCTCTCTCTCTGCCTGCCTCTCTGCCTACTTGTGATCTCTGTCTGTCAAATAAATAAATAAAATCTTTAAAAAAAAAAAAGACATCCCTCAAGCCTACAAAGTGGTAAAATATTAAAAAAAAAAAAGTACTTTCAGGAAATAATAAGAAAACAGGGAGACATAAATTTGACATACTTAAAATAGGAATCATGCAGACATTGACTTTATTGTAGACAACTGTTTGGCAAGATGATTTTGTGAGACAAAATTCTTGGGACTTTGGATTATGTACATATTGTTGTTAAGCTGATCTCTTGGTTTTAATTTATGAGTATATTTTATTTAGAAATACAATTGTTTTCATAATACAGCAATAACAAAATTGTCACTCTGAATAAACAGGAATATATGTTTATATTGTACAGTAATTTGTTCCAAGGAGTTATTAAAACTGTAAACCAGGCTTTACAGAAGGCAGGGGAAAGTATGTTACTATCTCATCCTGCAGTGCAGATGAAGATATCAAAACGGGCAATTGCCTGCCAGGCATAGTATAAACTGTAATTGGAGGAAACTAAATAAAGAATCAAGATATCATGCCAAAACTTTAAAAGAAAACATTTTTGTTTTTGATATATTTTTAAGAATGTCAGAATAAAAAGATAATTAAAATCAATGGTTGGCTTTTACATGTTTCTTTCCATTTTCCAGAATTTGTTTGCCTTTCTCATTTGCCATGTCAGGGTGTTTTGGATTAAAACGTTTTCCTTCCTAAATTTAAAGCAGTAATGAAATGTTAAATTCAGAAGTAAAATGACAGTATGTATTAAATGGAGTTCCAATAGTGGATTACTGAAAACACGAATCTAGTTAGATTATTGTTGGTGCAACACTTTTTTTTGGTTACATATGTATTGGGGAGGTAGTGGGGGGCCTAAGTTAAAAAGGAGCTTCCGAAGAAGACAACGTGGACTAAGACACTTTTTTATCCTTTTTCCTTCTTTAGATTTTATCAGAAGTAAAGAAATGAAGATTGTATGAAACTACAATATAAGAGAACCAAAGATGAACTATCAGTTTAAAAAAAAAAGAGTTTTCAATGACTATTCAGGACATAAAAAGTAGAATGATACAGGATCATTACTGAAGGTGGCCAGGAAAAAAAAATACACAGACCAGGATATGTTGATTTTCAACTTTAGAATCAGCTTATATATACATCAGAATGCATTAACTGTGAATACAGAATACAATGCAAATGATTTTCAACTTGATATGTATAAATGGAAATGTAAACAATTTGGGAGATGAAACAAGGAAAAAGAGTTTAAATGCAGACCAGGAGCACTGATGTCCTTTTATGAAGTGAGAAGTATGGAGATATTAAATAACAATTGGTATTGTTATAAATTATTTAACAATGACCAATACGAGTCATAAAATTATGCCATAACCAACTAGAAGGTGATGATGGTGGTGGTGCCAAGGATGTGGAGGAGATAATTGATCTAAATCTATATCTAACAGAAAGTCAATAAACAATGTCTGTGGAAAATTAAGAAACAGTGTCATAGTATACGTAACATAGAGATATATAAAGTGAACTGGTAAAGAAGTTTAAGATGGAAACACTTAAAAAAAACCTGTTGCCTCTGAGGTACAGAATTACATGTGGGAGAAGAAGAGGTGGGGCCAATGGCTTTTAATTATAAACGCTTCTGCCTGTTTGTTTTTTTTTAACATGAACCTATATCATGTTTACAGGAATTTAAAATGTATGTAAGAAAAATAAAAGGTTTTGAAAGTTGAACATACATCTCTGTATGTTCAGTATATCAATTTAAGCCTCAGAAGGAAGGTGGACACCTAAGGCCAAGGCATCAAAAATTCAGAATATTCCAGTGCTACAGTAGAAAACATAGACACTCCTGTTTAGGACTGTTATGACATAGTGATGTCTGTTTCTGTTTTGGCTAATAAAATCTGGCAGTTTGTCAACTGTTATCCTGTTAAAAGCGCTGGAGTGGAAGGATGAATTAATTGTGTTTTTCATAAAAGGCTCTCTAACAAAACCAGAGAGAGGCTCCCCTGGCAACTTTAGTGCACAGTCTTTCCATTCTTTGGGCAATATAGATGTTAGCAGTGGGCTACCACATGGCCTCTAAAATCCTTCACTTCACTATTCTGGATGCAAACCTCTACAGTATAGAAAGTTCTGAAAAATTATGTGATTCTGTAATTTACTAGTACTCTTGGAAAATCTTTAGAACTATAGCAGAAAAAGGGCTTGATTTTCCAGAACATGGCAGCTTGGTGATATAGCATCAACTAATTCAAGAGAACATAGTTTTTATAGGTCTAAAAAATTAGAAAATTTCCAATGATTCATGGAATGAATTGGTCAATTATTGACAATTTAAATTACTAAGGAAAACACACACACACACACACACACACACACACACACCAGAACAAACCTCTGCATGGTTTAGTTTCGTCCCAAAAGGAAATGATAATGACTAAGGCAACAGAAGTGTCAACAGTCTGTCAGGTTCCTGAGTAGCATTCTGAGACTGAGAGAGTTCATTTTATTCCATATTAGGAAGATATTAATTACTACTGTAGAACAGAATATAAATGTTTTCAAGCAAACATATAAATGATATCATTAGGAAGGTACATTTTTTCTAGATGTGGCCCCCTGAGTCCCAAAGCATTGATCCCTTGTGAATGGCTGCTACTTGCTTGCATGTGACATATACAAATGAGGCCCATGCAACCGAGTTAATATGGTAACTATTGGCTATAGATTAATTTATGAGCTTACACAGCTATAAAAACACATGCTGGCAACAGAGGTATAAGTCTCCACCCATTCAATTCCTAATAGGAATAATTTAGGATAATCCTCAGTCTCCCCTTGTTTCTCTAATGAACATCATTTCTGCCAAGATGATTTCCAGAGAGCCTGCAGCATACTCTAGTACTCCTAACAGCCTCTAGATAGGCTTCCTCTTCTTCCAAATGAGCCTAGCCTGCTGTATTCCTGTTGGACTCTTTCTTGGAAGTTTTCACCAGTGCTAAGCTATCAAAAGCTAATAGTGGTTTAATAACAAGTTATATTTGCCTATTATTTTTGAGTTTGTTTCATTTGATGTTCATGACAAATCCAAGGCACAGCTTCCATAGACACTTGCACACAAGCTTTACAGAGACTCCCATCACATCTCACTCTTCAATTCTGCCTTCCTACTTGTCCCTAGCTAATCAGTTCTTCCACTTGCAGCAGACATATCTACTACCCCTTGTTAAGAACATTACTTTAGCAACTTTTACCCTTGTCTCCTGCATTAATGTTTTTCTATCCATTCATTAGCATACACATGGGTTATTATTTTTCATTTAACAAAACCTTGTTGGAGAGTGCCTGAGTGGCTCAGTATGTTAAGCTTCCAAGTCTTGGTCTGGGCTCAGGTAGTGACCTCACGGTCATAGGATCAAGTCCTGCAATGGGCTCTTGTGCAGCACGGGTCTGCTTCAGATTTTCTCTCCTTCCCCCTCCTGCTCACTGTCTCTCTCAAATAAAGAAATAAAATCTTTTTTTTTAATCTTGTTTTTCATCTCTTCTTGCTTTAGCTGACACTCCATTTATTTCACCTTTTTTATTATATTTCCTCAAAAAGAGTTGCCTATCCTTACAATCTCAAATTCCTCTCCTCTAGCTCTCCCTTAAATTCACTCCAAAAAGTTGTTATATCAGACCTTCAAAATATGAAGGACACCAAAGAGCTCCACCTTGTTAATGTAATGGTCAATTCTCCATTCTCATTGTACTGGAAACATCAGTACCTCTGTCATAGTTCGTCACTCTATTTTCTTTGGTACCCTTTCTTCACTTGAATTTCAGGGCGCTCTAGGCTCCTGGCTTTCCTCTTACTTCATTATATAGTCCTTTTCAGTCTCCTTTGCTTTTTTTCTTCCACTCTCCAACCTATAAACAATGGAGAACCCCAGGGCTCAATCCTTCTTCCTCTCCTCTCCTCTAACTTTGTTCTCTCCCTGGTGATTTCACAATCCCCTGGATTTAAATATTATTCACATAGCAAATCACTCTCAAATTCATATCACAGCACAAACCTCTCAGCTGAATGTCTGCTCATTTATCAAAGTCCGTATTTCCCACACTTTTACAATTAGATGGTGCCATATGACTAGGTTTGGTCAGTGGGTTGTAGGAGAAAGTATGTGGCACTTCTGGGCAGATATATTAAGAGCTAAGACAACTCTCTAGTTCTTCTCTTCCCCTGTTTTGTGATCCTGGAAGCCATATGTTTCTAAATTCAGTTATAATAAAGCAATCCTTCCATTACCCTTGGTCCCTTTGTCTGTGTGTGTAAAGCATGTTTTATGTATAACATGAGTGAGAAGTAAACTTCTGATACGTTAAGTCACTGACATTTTGAGATTTAGTTTCAACAATAGCATAATTTAGATTATCCTAAATTAGATGTCACGTAGACATCTCAATCCTAGCATTACCAAAATGAATTTCTGGCCTTCCTCCTTCAAAATTTAGTCTACCTACAGGTTCTCTATGTGAGTTGATGTTAACTCCACCCTTCCAGATGCTCAGGTCAAACTTTGAGCAACCTGACTACTCACTTCTCACATCCCATATCCAATCTATCAGGAAATGCTTTTGGCCCTGCCTTCAAAAGACATCTACAGAGCAGAGGCAAGATGGCAGAGGAGTAGTGGACTGAAATGACATCAGGTCACAGGAGTTCAGCTAGATACTTATCAAATCATTCCGAACACCTACAAACTCAACAGGAGATCGAAGAGAAGAAGAGTGGCAATTCTAGGAAGAGAAAATCGACCACTTTCTGAAAGGTAGGACGTGCAGAGAAGTGAATCTGAAGCAACAGGAAGATAGACCAAGGGAGGAAGGACCAGCTCCCGGCAAGCGGCGGAGCAGTGCAGCACAAAACCAGAACTTTTAGAAGTCTGTTCCACTGGGGGATATCGCTCCAGAGCTAAGCAGAGGTGGAGCCCTCTCAGGGACAGTGTGGTCTCAGGATCCACAGGGTCACTGAAATATTGGAGGTGTCTGAGCGTGGCAGAGCTCCTAGGTATCTGAGCGGGGAAGCTGACTACAGAGACAGAGCCGAGAAGTGACCTCTAGGCTCGGGATTACCTTAAACCATGATCCGAGGCACAGTCGGGCCACTGCTCTTTTTATTCCAAAAAATTTTGGGATACAATTTCTTCTAAAATAGGTCAAAATATGCCCTAAATCTAGCACATGGCTTTGTTCTAGTCTCCAACCTGAGCATATTCTCTCCCTCTTTTTTCTTCTTCCTTTGTCCAAACAACTTATCTTATCAATTCCTTTTATAGAATTTTATAAAAATTTTCATCTTTACACTCATATTCTATCCCTTCATTGTCTTTACCCTTATTGTTGTGTATATATATGTATGTTTTTCATTCGTTAAAATGTTGGGAGGTAGTTTCTTCTAAGAGACCAAAATACACCCAAAATCAAGTGGATGGCTCTGTTCTATTCACCAGTCATATATATATATATTTTTTTTTTTTTTTTACTCCCCTCTTCTGCTCCCAGTTTGGGGTCCTTCTGGTTTGGTTAGCGTACATTTTTCTGAGGTCTTTGTCACACTTTTAGTATTTCATTCTCTCGTTCATATATTCTTATCTGGATAAAATGACAAGGTGGAAAAACCCACCACAAAAAAAAGAACAAGAGGCAGTACCTATGGTTAGGGACCTAATCAATACAGACATTGATAATATGTCAGATCTAGAGTTCAGAATGATAATTCTCAAGTTGTTAGTTGGGGTCCAAAAAGGCATGGAGGATATTAGAAAAACTCTGTCTGGAGAAATAAAATCCCTTTCTGGAGAAATAAAAGAACTAAAATCTAACCAAGCTGAAATCAAAAAAGGTATTAATGATGTGCAATCAAAAAAGGTATTAATGAGGTGCAATCAAAAATGGATAAATGAGGCAGAAGAGAGAATTAGTGATATAGAAGACCAAATGACAGGGAATAAAGAAGCTGAGCAAAAGAGACACAAACAACTACTAGACCATGAAGGGAGGATTTGAGAGATAATTGATACCATAAGACAAAACAATATAGGAATAATTGAGATTCCCGTAGAAGAGGAAAGAGAGAGAGAGGCAGATGGTATATTGGAGCAAACTGTAATAGAGAATTTCCCTAATATGGCAAAGGGAACAAGCATCAAAATCCATGAGGCACAGAGAAAGCCCCACAAAACCAATAAAAATGGGTCCACATGCCATCATGCCATCATCTAATAGTCAAACTTAAAACTCTTAGTGATAAAGAGAAAATCCCGAAAGCAGCTCAGGACAAGAAGTCTGTAACATACAATGGTAGAAATATTAGATTGGCAGCAGACTTATCCACAGAGACCTGGCAGGCCAGAAAGAGCTGGCATGATATATTCAGAGCACTAATGAGAAAAAGATGCAACCAAGAATACTATATCCAGCTAGGCTATCATTGAAAATAGAAGGAAAGATAAAATGCTTCCAGGACAAACAAAAATTAAAAGAATTTGCAAACACCAAACCAGCCCTACAGGAAATATTGAAAGGGGTCCTCTAAGCAAAGAGAGAGCCTAAAAGAAATAAACCAGAGAGGAACAGAGACAATATACAGTAACAGCCACCTTATAGGCAATAAAATGACACTAAACTCATAACTTTCAATAATTACCCTGAATATAAATGGGCTAAATGCCCCAATCAAAAGACACAGGGTATCAGAATGGATAAAAAAAACAAAAAACCCATCTATATGCTGTCTACAAGAAACTCATTTTAGACCCAGAGACACCTCCAGAAAAGTGAGGGGGTGGAAAACAATTTACCGTGCTAATGGACATCAAAAGAAAAGCTGCAGTGGCAAACCTTATATCAGATAAGGTAGATTTTAAGCCAAAGACTATAATAAGAGATGAGAAAGGACACTATATCATACTCAAAGGGTTGTACAACAAGAATATTTAACAATTTTAAATATCTATGACCCTAACATGGTAGCAGAAAACTATATAAACCAAATAATTGCAAAATCAAAGAAACAGATTGACAATAATACAATAATAGTAGGGGACTTTAACACCCCCCTCACTGAAATGGACAGATCATCCAAACAAAAGATCAACAATGAAATAAAGGCCTTAAATGACACACTGGATCAGATGGACATCACAGATATATTCAGAACATTCTATCCCAAAGCAACAGAAAACACATTCTTCTCTAGTGCATATGGAATATCCTCTAGAACAGATCACATCCTGGGTTGCAAATCAGGTCTCAACCAGTACCAAAGGATTGGGATCTATCCCTGCACATTTTCAGACCACAATGATCTAAAGCTAGAACTCAATCACAAGAGGAAAGTTGGAAAGAACTCAAATACATAAAGGCTAAAGAGCATCCTACTAAAGAATCAATGGGTCAACCAGGAAATTAAAAAAGAATAGAAAAAATCAATGGAAAGAAATGAAAATGAAAAGACAACTGTTCAAAATCTTTGGGACACTTTCCTGAGAGGAAAGTATATAGTGATACAAACCTTTCTCAAGAAACAAGAAAGGTCTCAAGTACACAACCTAACTCTACACCTAAAGGATCTGGAGAAAGAACAGCAAAGAAAGCCTAAACTCAGCAGGAGAAGAGAAATCATAAAGATCAGAGCAGAAATCAAACAGAAAACAAAAGAACTCTAGAACAAATCAACGAAACAAGGAGCAAGTTCTTTGAAAGAATTAATAAGATTGATAAACCCCTGGCCAGACTTATCAAAAAGAAAAGAAAAAGGACCCAAATAAATAAAATCATGAATGAAAGAGGAGAGATCACAACTAACACCAAAGAAATACAAACAATTATAAGAACATATTGTGAGCAACTCTACGCCAGCAAATTTGATAATCTGGAGGACATTCCTAGAGACATATAAACTACCACAACTAAACCAGGAAGAAATAGGAAACCTGAACAGATCCATAACAAGTAAGGAGATTGAAACAGTCTTCAAAAATCTCCCAACAAACAAGAGCCCAGGGCGAGACAGCTTCCAGGGGAATTCCACCAAACATTTAAGTAAGAATTAATACCTATTCTTCTGAAACTGTTCCCAAAAAATAGAATGGAAGAAAACTTCCAAACTCATTTTATGAGGCCAGCATTACTTTGATCTCCAAACCAGACAAAGACCCCATCAAAAAAGAGAATTACAAACCAATATCCTTGCTGAATACAGATGTGAAAATTCTCACCAAAATACTAGTCAATAGGATTAAAAGGATTATGCTCACCAAAATACAAGCCAATATTATTAAAAGGATTATTCACCATGACCAAATGGGATTTATTCCTGGTCTTGCAAGATTGGTTCAATATCTGCAAATCAATCAATGTGATACAATACATTAACAAAAGAAAGAACAAGAACCATATGATACTCTCAATACATGCTGAAAAAGCATTTGACAAAGTACAGCATCCTCTCTTGATCAAAACTCTTCACAGTGTAGGGATAGAGGGTACATTCCTCAATATCATCAAAGCCATCTATGAAAAACCCACAGCGAATATTGTTCTCAATGGGGAAAAACTGAGAGCTTTTCCGCTAAGATCAGGAACATGACAGAGATATCCACTATCACCACTGCTATTCAACATAGTACTAGAAGTCCTAGCCTCAGCAGTCAGACAACAAAAAGAAATAAAAGGCATCTGAATCAGCAAAGAAGTCAAACTCTCCCTCTTTGCAGATGATATGATACTTTATGTAGAAACCACTCTAGAAAACAGCATGGAGGTTCCTCAAAAAGTTGAAAATAGAGCAACCCTATGACTCAGCAATCTCACTACTGGGTATTTACCTTAAATATACAAATGTAATGATCTGAAGGGGCACGTGCACCTGAATGTTTATAGCAGCAATGTCCACAACAGCCCAATTATGCAAAGAACCTAGATGTCCATCAACAGATGAATGGATAAAGAAGAACTGTTATATATATATATATATATATGCATATATATATATATATACACACACAATGGAATATTAGGCAGCCATCAAAAGAAATGAAATCTTGCCATTCGCAATGACGTGGATGGAACTGAGTGAAATTACACTGAGTGAAATAAGTCAATCAGAAAAAAACAATTATCATATGATCTCCCTGATATGAGGAATTTGAGAGGCAGAGTGGGGGGTTTGGGGGGAAGAG
>PISX010022663.1:0-31405 GCA_004024625.1 Mellivora capensis
AATGGGCAGAGGACATGAACAGACATTTCTGCAAAGAAGACATCCAGATGGCCAACAGACACATGAAAAAGTGCTCCACATCACTCGGCATCAGGGAAATACAAATCAAAACCACAATGAGATACCACCTCACACCAGTCAGAATGGCTAAAATTAACAAGTCAGGAAATGACAGATGCTGGCGAGGATGTGGAGAAAGAGAAAACCTCCTACACTCTTGGTGGGAATGCAAGCTGGTGCAACCACTCTGGAAAACAGCATGGTGGTTCCTCAAAAAGTTGAAAATAGAGCTACCCTAGGACCCAGCAATTGCACTACTGGGTATTTACCCTAAAGATACAAATGTATGATCTGAAGAGGCACGTGTACCTGAATGTTTATAGCAGCAATGTCCGCAATAGCCAAACTATGGAAAGAACCTAGATGTCCATCAACAGATGAATGGATAAAGAAGATGTGGTAATGTATCTACAATGGAATACTATGCAACCATCAAAAGAAATGAAATCTTGCCATTTGCAATGACGTGGATGGAACTAGAGGGTATTATGCTTAGTGAAATAAGTCAATCAGAAAAAGACAATTATCATATGATCTCCCTGATATGAGGAAGAGGCAACGTGGGGAGTTTGGGAGGTAGGAAAAGAATAAATGAAACAAGATGGGATGGGGAGGGAGACAAACCATAAGAGACTCTTAATCTCACAAAACAAACTGAGGGTTGCCGGGGGGATGGGGGTAGGGAGAGAGTGGTAGAGTTATGGACATTGGGGAAGGTATGTGCTATGAAGTATGTAAACCTGGCGATTCACAGACCTGTACCCCTGGGGCTACTAATACATTATATGTTGATTTTTTTTAAATCTCAAAAAATTATTATTATGACAAAAATAATAAAAATTAACACTTTAAAATATAGTAATTTTACATGTATGTCTGTATATATACATATATAAAATATAAGACCTAAATATTCAGTTAAGTCAACAAATGAAAAATTATGAAAATATGTATTTATTTCCCTTTTATGGTACTGAACAGATGGAACAACTTGGAGAAAAAGGACCACAGATCGATCAATTTCATACCGGTTTCCTGGATTATCTGGCCATCTTGAACAGGGCTGGAATGCTCAGGTCCAAGTGGTGCTTTTGTTTCAACAGGAGCAAGAGGGGCTAGCTCTTCACTTTGGCTTTGGTTCATCAGTTGTCTCTGGTGAAACCTAAAATTAGTAACATCTGATGTGACTTAACACAAACCACAAAAAGAAAGTTTTCCTGCTTCTTACATAATCCTGTCAAAGAGGTAGAGTTTTAAGTTTTCAAAGTAGGTATATTTTATCACCACCAAATTACAAAATCAAGTTTGAAAGCATTGGATAGAAAGGTTAAATCACAATCACATAGACAGCCTCACAGGCACACACATGCACAAACATTCAAAGGCAGGCTCTCCGATAAAGAAGTGACTAGTACATACTTCTAGCTTCACTTCTTAATGTTAGTATTAAAGAACCCATATGAAACACCTACATTAAAGGACAAATATATTTTTAAAAAATCCCAGTGTCCACACTGCTCGGGTCTCCCCACTCAGGAAATGACTAACAACGCACCTGCTGTAGAGCAGGCTGGACGGCACTGCACAGTTTAGTTCCCCTGCAGGACTGCTGCAGTAACAAGGGGCCTGAGTGCCCAGAAATGTGGGTCACAGAACTTGCCCCAGTCCTACTAACCATGCAGGAAAGACTGAGAGGTATTTCCACTTGTGAATTATCAGGTGCTACAAATAAAAGGGCTTACCTCTGTTTGCTCAGAATCTTCTCTAGTTTGGCATCCTCTGCAGTTTGAAGACCCAGTGTGGAAGTTAGAGGACAGACGGAAGCCAGATACTGTACAAGCTGGATATGCTGGCCTGGCCGATATGCTCTCCCCTTGCCTTGACTGTAGAGCCATTCAGCTTTCAAACTGGAAGTGGGGAACATACAGTAGATGATATGACACCAGCACAGATACATTTTGAAGCAAAAATGATCTTCCTTCTTAACTTACAGCATCACTGGATGATTTTCATAAATAAAATTCAGTTAAGTTTTTTTTTTTCCCCCTTAATCTTTCCTTCTGATTCACTCCCTTTACTCTTCTAATGTTTTAAACCTCTGTTCTCGCTTAGGGGCATTTCCACAGAGTTGCACTCATGGCTCCAAATATCTTTAAATTATTTTCAAAGAAGCAATGAGTATTCCCTCTATTCACCATCAAACTAAAGTACGTAAATATATCAATTACATTTAAATCCATTAATTCATAATGACAGTAAGAAAAAAGCTAATTGGTCACAGCTAGAGGATGCTAGTGAACCATCAACTCATTATTTTTAAAAACTGGTTAAATAAAAAGAATTCAATATCATTAATTCTATCTTTCCTATACAATCTACGCCAGGAAGGACCAAATAGTTACTCCATAGAGGTATTCCAGCTAATAAAATGAATGGATTAAAATCTCACCATTTCTCTTGGAACACTGAAAAAATAAAATTAAGTTAAAAAAATTTTTAAATTAAAAAAATAAAATCTCACCATTTTGAAGCTCTCAGTGAATGAATTAATGGTTTTAGGCATTGATCATTAATAGCTACTAATAAAATGAAGGACAACCAAACACTGTGTATCTCTTTGCGTGTGTGTGTGTGTGTGTGTGTGTGTGTCTTGACAGAACCCAAAAGTGGTCCTCTCCACTAAAAAGCCTAAATCTGATGAAACCTCCACATCCTCCTACCAATTTATAGGAAATATAAGAAGGGACACAGGGATTTAGTCAGCAAAATAGGTACAGTGAGAAACTTTACAGGACATATAATCTCATTTTTTTCAACAACAACCAAAAAAGAGAAAAGAAACCAAAGAAAATGAAAAAGAAACCTGTAAGTTAACAGAGATTTAAAAGCATCATCTTGGACACCCAGCCAAGCTCTGTGTGATCTTACCACAAGCGCATGAGAACCACCTAATACGCATGGCCAACCCATGGAGCATTCAATAACAAATTAAAGTTTTAAGTCACTAAAAAAGCAAGAAAGAAATTTAAAAGATATATCAACCAAATTCAATGGGGAGCCTTATTTGGATCCTGTTTCCAAAAAACCATTTAAAAACTGCATTTATGAGGACTTTTAGAAACATAAGTACTGAACTAATAATACCTGATGTTACTAAGGAATTAATTTTTGAGATGTGATAATAGTATTGTAGTTATTTCATTAAGAGCCTTTATCATTTATTTATCTATTTATTTATTAGGGGTTTTTTAGGGGGGAAGCAGGCTCCCTGCCCAACAGAGAGCCCGATGCAAGGCTCGATCCTAGGACGCTGGGATCACAACCTGAGCCAAAGGCAGAGGCTCTAACCCAGAGCCATCCAGGCGCTCCAATATTTTATTTATTTATTTGACAGAGAGAGAGAGAGAGAGCACAAGCAGGGGGAGCAGCAGAGGGAGAGGTAGAAGCAGGCTCCCCGCTGAGCAGGAAGCCCAATGCAGGACTCAATCCCAGGACCCCGGTATCATGACTTGAGCCGAAAGCAGAGGCTTAACCATCTGAGCCATCCAGACACCCCCAGAGCCTTCATCTTTTAGAGATATATGCTAAAAAATTAACAGTTGAAATTACATGTACTTTGAGATTTGCTTGAAAATAATATAGGAGAACAGGGAATGGATAAAGGTACAGACGACAAGGTTGGCCGTGAGCTGTAAACTGTTGAAGTTGGATGATGGACTCATGGGAGGTCATTATACTACTGTTTACTTTTACATATATATTTTAATTTTTTAAGCTAACATACCATTGCTTCAATTTCACCATTCCTTTTTTAAATTTTTTTTTAAGGATTTTATTTGTTTATTTGACAGAGAGAGATCACAAGTCAGCAGAGCAGGAGGCAGGAGGTGAGGAAGCAGGCTCCCTGCTGAGCAGAGAGCCTGATGGGGGGCTCTAGCCCAGGACCCTGAGATCATGACCTGAGTGAGCTGAAGGCAGAGGCTTAACCCACTGAGCCACCCAGGCACCCATTAACTTTCACCATTCTTAAATCTACCCCTCAACCTAAAGTTGAGGTTGGAACATTTTGGTATGGTTTATTGTTATAGCATCAACTTGGCATTACAAATAGTTTCGAAATCACTTTCAATCCACAACCATTTACTTGGACTTTGATATTAAGGTATCTACATCATACAAACTATACAGTACAAGACTGTCAAGCCACCCAAGTTCTGTTATAGACTGAAATGAAACTGGCCTTTGATAACTGGTTAAAACATGCAAAAGAGTCATGGCGCAAATAAAATAAAATGAGATTAGTTTTCTGTGATTTGCCATTATCACAAGAAAGAAAAAGCTGTTTTCTAACAATGAGATATGAGGTATGCCTAGCTGATTAACTGAACTCATGGAATCCTAATCTTAGTCTAAAGATAAAAATTTTATTCTACCTAATAAAAGTAATTCAAAGTATTTCTTCCACGAATGAATCCATGTATTAAATAAAGATCAGGGCACCTGGTTGGCTCAGTTAAGCATCCAACCCTTGATTTCAGCTCAGGGTCATGGGATCAAGCCCTGAGTCAGGCTACACACTGGGCATGGAGCCTGCTCTCTCCCTCTCCCTGTGCACCTTCCCCTACCTGCATTCACTGGCTTTGTCGCTTTCTTAAAAACAAAACAAAAAAAAAACATTCAGAATATGGCTATCTGTTCTAAATTTCTGTAAGTTCTCCTACCAAGCAAATGGCTTGCTGAACAATGTTCCCAAAAAAGGTCCGTGCGAGTAAAGGATAATCACCAACTTTAATGTTAGCCAGCAAGCAAAATTTCCAAGTTATAGATCGTTTGCAGTTGGGAAGGAAAGAAAAGCGAAAATAAGGAGAGGAACAAAGTTCTGACTTGAATATTCACAGTTTTAAGTGTGTGAGGAAAATCACAATCTGCAGAGCATCAACTACTGTAACATCTGTTTCTCTGGTTTTGCTTATCATTCATCAATAAACATAACATTACACAAGTTTATTAATCCATAAAATATTCTCCTAGGATAAAACAATCTCCTTGCCCATTAAAACATCATTGATAATTCAAAGAAAAAATTAAAATTCATTCAGCTCTAACATTAATTTCAAACCACTGGAAAATGATTCATCTCTTGAAATTGAAGGAAAAAATTTACATAACGTAACATAAGTAACGACTATTAGGAGAGAAAATTTAAAACAATCTGCTCTTGGGGCATCTGAGTGGCTCAATCAGTCAAGTATCTGACTTGATTTTGGGGCAGGTCATGATCTCAGGTTCATCAGATCAAGCCCTACGTTGGGTTCTAAGGTTTGAGACTCTCTCCCACTCCTGCCCCATCCCCTGCCCACACTCACTATCTCTCACTAAAATAAATCTTTTTTAAAGGTTTGAGTTTTAAAAACTAGAATAAGATAATCTGCTTTCTCATTAAAAAAAAAAAAGTATTATGGGGCGCCTGGGTGGCTCAGGGGGTTAAGTCTCAGCCTTCGGCTCAGGTCACTATCTCAGGGTCCTGGGATCGAGCCCCGAGTAGGACTCTCTATTCAGAGGGAAGCCTGCTTCCCCTCTCTCTGCCTACTTGTGATTCCTGTCAAATAAATAAATAAAATCTTAAAAAAAAAAAAAGGAGTATTATATGAAATGATACCTGGTTTTGCTTTAAAAATATTCCAACAGGGCCACCTGGGTGGCTCAGCTGGTTAAGCAACTGCCTTTGGCTCAAGTCATGATCTCAGTGTCCTCGGATGGAGGATTGAGCCCCATGTCGGGTTCCTTGCTCAGCAGGTGTCCTTCTCCCTCTCACTCTGCCTCTCCCCTCTACTCATGTTCTCTCTTGCACTCTCTCTCAAATAAATAAATCTAAAACATACATATAAAGAAAGAAAGAAAGAAAGAAAGAAAGAAAGAAAGAAAGAAAGAAAGAAAGAAAGAAAGCCAACAAAAATGTGGGGATCCATGAAACAAGACTGGCTATGTTGGTAATTGTTGAAGTGGCATGGTGGGTATTTAGGTGTGCATTATGGTACTCTCTCCACTTCTGTATATATTTTTAAATCCTTTCAAAAAAGAAACATCTTCCTAGTTCTTCTCCCTAAATCTCATCTCCAACTAAACAATAGAGGTGTAGCTTGGGCCTAAGTCCTGTAAATAGTCAGAGATGGAAACAAATTCAGAAAGAACTCCAAATACTGAGGCGCCACACAAGGGTGTGGTCTTTCCACAGGTATGCCTTTATCTGAGATAACACTCAGCCAAAGCACCAACAGGGTGAGTGACTGCTCCAATTATCTTTCCAGCGACACACATACTCAAAATCTGGCTACCTGAAGTCATCAAAGCACCCAGGATACTTTTCATGGTGCCTGGCTGGCTTAGTCATAATGAAGAAAATGTTTAATCTAGATGTTCCCTGCAAATAACAGGCTGGGTAGAAACAAAAAACTGGAAATTCCTTTTTATCCTTCAGGAATTCCCAAGGTTGACCAGGAAAATGTTGTGAACACTGCTCAGGCAGTGAATTTTAATAACAAGAGCTCTCCCTTAGAATACTTCCAGAGTTGTTTTAAAACACAGAAGCACTGTATAGACTACAGAGTTGTCTCAGACATCAACTGCAGCAGCATTTTTCTCTACTATGTCATCAACAACAATCTAGGTTCCTTAGTTTGAATGTAAGTATTTACTCATTATTCTACAGAATGACATTTGGATTGTTTCCCAAATGTACCAAATAGCTCCAAAATGTCTGCAGCTATTACGAGTAAGGCTACTATGAACATGCTTGTACATGTCCTGTAGGATACAGAAGTCAAAGTGCCAGGTCACGGGGTATTTGAATGTTTAGCTTCACTAAATATGCCAGTTTTTCAAAGTGGTTGCACCATTTACACTCCTAGACCAGTGTATGAGAGTTCTAATTGCTCCACATACTCTTCAACACTTAGTATTAACTGTCCTTTTAATTTTCGCTACTCTGGTGGAAGTTGTTTGAAGACTCCATAGTAACCAGGAAAAAATAATCTTTCTGAATTATCAAAAAGTCAGTACAGTGGTTACTCATGGTGGGGAGGGGAGTTCTGATGGGAGTGAAGTAAAGGAAGTCTCTGGAGTGCTGGTTATGTTCTTATTCTCCAGTGGTGATTATGCAGGTATTATTAAATAATATTTAACTAAATGTGAGTTATGTGCTACCTTGCAAGTTTTTTTTTAAATGGGGGGGGGGAACTGTTGCTATTGTGCTATCCTCCCAGCTCTTCCTTCTTCCCATACTTATTTAGTGTAGAATGACCTTACAGAGAGAAAGACCACCCCAAGTGAAAGCCCACACTTCCCTACCTCCTGATGTCTCTGAAATTAGAGAAAGTTTAAAAAACATTCAAATTCACCTTAAAATCACTTGGATTAAAACCATTTCCACTGTATAGAAACAGCCTTTGCATTATTATTCATCTATTCAACAGATATCTTCTGCTTTTTATTTTTTTTAGGCAAGCTCTATGTACATCATAGGGCTTGAACTCATGACCCTGAGATCTGGGGTTGCATGCTTTACCAACCGAGCCAGCCAGGCACCCCAAATATCTTCTGCTTTTTAACACTTGCTTTAGTTTCTATAAAATGCTTCAATTCCTAGTCCCGATCCTTTAGTAATAATGACAATTATCATTTATTAAGCACCTACGATATGGCAAGTATTATGTCATATGCATTATCCTTAATCCTCATTTTTAAAAGCCAGGTAGGATCACCCACATTTTACAGATGAGAAAACTAAAGCTCAAAGAAGCTAAGCAACTCGCCCAGGCCACACAGCTAATGAGTGGCAGGGAAACATATGAATCCTTCTCTTGTCCCTTTTCCCATGTCTCTCTTTACACCAAACCCTTCTCTCCTCCATCTCACCGTGCTACCTCCCATTTATTTATTTATTTATTTATTTGAAAGAGAGCTAGTGAGCAGAGGGAGAGGCAGAGGGAGAGAATCTTTCAAACTCCATGCTGGTGCAGTGCTCTACACAGGGCTTGATCCCACAACCCATGAGATCATGACCTGAGCCAAAACCGAGAATGGGACACTTAACTGATTAAGCCATCCAGGCACCTCTAAATATTTTATTTATTGTTTGAGAGAAAGAGAGAGGGCATACATGCATGTATGCAAACAGGGGGCAGGAGCAGAAGGAGAGGGAGAGAATCTCAAGCAGGCTCCACACTCAGTGCAGAACCCAACACAGGGCCTGAACCCACAACCCTGAGATCATGACCTGATCCAAAAACCAAGAGTCAGATGCTTAACCAGCTAAACAACTGAGGCACCCCAAGTCCTATTACTAATACTGCCCTTATATATAAGATGGATTAGAAGCTTTTGTGGGATTGATCTAAGTCCCTAGACAGCATCCGTAATATGATTTTTTAAAATTAACACACAACACATTATTTGTTTCAGGGGTACAGATCTGTGATTCATCAGTCTTACACAATTCACAGCCCTCTTCATAGCACATACCCTCCTCAATGTCCGTCACCCTGCCACCCCACCCCTAACACCCCCTCCACTCTAGTATAATATAATTTCTATAGAAAATGCTCTAAGCCCCACAAACAACCGATTAACAAAAGAACTCTCAGAAATCAAATTGTTGTATGTTGGGCATTAAGTTAAACTCACTGGCCCGAACCTCTCAGACTGATATTTCTTTTCCTTTCTTAGAAAGGACAGAAAATCCTAAATGACAAGCATTTAGTTTGCTATATGACTGCATTAATGATCTTATTTTCCAAATGCACACTTTTTTAAATATTTTATTTATTTATTTGACAGACAGAGAGAGATCACACGTAGGCAGAGAGGCAGGCAGAGAGAGAGGAGGAAGCAGGCTCCCTGCTGAGCTCCAGGACCATGGGATCATGACCTGAGCCGAAGGCAGAGGCTTTAACCCACCGAGCCACCCAGGCGCCCCTCTAAATGCACATTTTAAGGAATAGTTTAGTAATCTGTAGTAAGCTAGATATGGTCTTTTTCTTTTCCATGATAAATATGACATTAAAGAGGTCATATTCACCTTTCCTTCTGAGAAATCACATATCCATCTAGGACTCTGAGGTTCAAGCACCAGCTGACAATGTATGGCCGATAGTCAAATCCTGGAATGGATGGTGTTGCCATCACACAAGGATTGTTCATGATGGATAACTGTTCCAAGTCAGTTAAGGATGCCAAAAAAGAGATCTGGAATAAAGGATATCTTTGTTGAATGAAATGGACTATTTAGTATTAAGCACAGGGCTTGCTTTGAGTACACATCTTTGGCAGTTTGAGAATGTAACAATTTCCCTCTTGTTCTGAAAGGCAACACATAACACTCTTAACATTATCCACCGACTTCCAAAATTCCATCAACATGGCCATCTGTTGTTACAGCACAAAATACCTTACAAAGTACCAGCACTGTTTCCTAACAGAAAAAAATCCGATTTTGAAAACATAATAGCAGCCAGAGAAAGGTGCACAGTATCCCTTTCTGATCCTTTTAATGTAGATATAACTCTACCACAAATCAGTTCCAAATGGAGTAACAGTTGCAGCATTATAAAGGAAATTGATCCTTAATGACCCACTGACATTAGGAAAAAGTAGAAAGAAAAACTAACAATCATCTTGAGTCAAGTGTTTCATCTTTTTGGCACTGTCTTCCAAGATGCTGAGTTTACAAGTGACCACACAACCTTCCCCTGAGTTTCTTCCGTACTTTGCAGCTTCCTGGATCCCACAGAATACCCTCAAATTTTACCTCATTTAAGTCCCGAATTTCATTTTCTGCCAAGGAAAGTATAGCAAGACTTCTGGGTAGATAAGCAGGTGCCATTCTAAGACAGGTGATGATGTTTCCATGTAAAAGCAGGGTCTTGAAAGTAAAAACAGGATGAATTACAAATGAAAAGATTACTGTTTATCTACTTTGACATAACCAAACGGTGCAGATAAAAATAAAGGAACCTATTTTATTATACTTTTCATCACTTACAAAGCAAAGACTATTAATGCTACAAGGGTCCTAGGTGGTACTCTGATCCAACTCTCTCTTTTCATGTCCACATTCTAAGCTCAAGAAAGTTTAAAGATTTGTCCAAGAACACATGCTTGGTGTGGTAACAAGCATTTTTTGAGATTTAAGTTATTAAAACTTGAGCAATTTCCAACATATTGTTCATTTCCTTTTAAAACATCAAAATAGCAGTTGCCTGGGTGGCTCAGTCGGTTACGTGTCTGCCTTGGGCTCAGGTCATGATCCCAGGGTCCTGGGATTGAGTCCCACATCGGGCTCTCTGCTCAGCAGGGAGCCTGCTTCTCCCTCTCCCTCTGCTGTTCCTCCTGCTTATGTTCTCTCTCTCTCTCTCTCTGACAAATAAATAAAATCTTTTTTAAAAAAGTCAAAATAGGGGCGCCTGGGTGGCTCAGTCATTGGGCGTCTGCCTTTGGCTCAGGACCTGAACCAGGGTCCGGGATCAAGCCCCGCATCAGCGCCCTGCTCAGTGGAAGCCTGCTTCTCTCTCTCCCACTCCCTCAGCTTATGTTCCCTCTCTTGCTGTGTCTCTGTCAAATAAATTACTAAAATTTTTTTTTAAAAAAAGGCAAAATAGGGGTGCTTGGCTGGCTTGGTCAGTACAACATGTGACTCTTGATTTCAGGGTTGTGAATTCTAGCCCCATGTTTGGTAGAGATTACTTAAAAATAAAATCTTTAAAAAAAAAAATCAAGAGACACTTGGGTAGCTCAAATGGTAAACTGTCTGACTCTTGATTTTGGCTCAGGTCATTAACTTAGGGTCACGAGATCAAGCCCCACGATGGGTTCTGTGCCTGGTTATGGAGCCTGCTTAAGAGTCTCCCTCTCCCTCTACCCCTCTTCCTCACACGCTCACTCTCTTAAAAAAAAAAAAAGAAAAGAAAAGAAAAAGTAATCAATCAAAATAAAGGGTGAGGAAAGTGAAAGAAAACATTCATTAAAACAGTTTAGGGGTGCCAGGTGGCTCAGTCAATTAAGCATCTGCCTTCGGCTCAGGTCATTATTCCAGGGTCCTGGGATCAAGCCCCACATCAGGTTCCCTGCTCAACAGGAAGCGGGCTTCTCCCTTCCCTCTGCCTGCTGCTCCCCCTATTTGTGCTCTCTTTCTTTCTGTCAAATAAATACATAAAATCTTTTTAAAAAATCAGATATAAAGCAAATTTTCCAAGATAAAGAAGTAACCCACAACTTGTAATTTATAACTGCATTCTCTTGAAAACTAAAAACTTAAGGAAGGAACAATATGCGACTTGCAGATGAAGCTGACTCAAATTAAGTCAATAACAATGAAGAATAACTGAAGGCTCTGAATACCCAGGATTCTGATAAAATAATCATTCCAGAAAAAAAAAAATCCTTAGTTCATCTGAATTTTCTGTATCTGGACACATCAGATTGTTTAGAGTAATTGTTGCTAAAAATGATTTATGCTAAAAATGTGGGGAAAGTTGATCTAATAATACTGCTTCTAAGGTTTAATGAGTTTATCTGATGCTAATAATATCCAATGATCCCAAAATATGGAAAAAGCCTGTATGTTTTTGAAGCTGTAATTGCAACTGTTACTTATTTTGATTGCATGATAAATTCCTCTCCATAAAAAGTACTATATGCTACAGGTTTACTTTTAAAATCAAAGTTACTTTTGATAATGTAGTAATACCTATTACTCAAAAAACAGGATTCTCAAGTGTCAAAAAGAAAAGACTCAAATTCAGACTCAAATGATTACTCTCAATCTTATCAAAATGTTACATATTATATAGCTAAAGCTGTTAGTATTGGCTCATTAGGCATAAAGGAGATTTCATTATGTTCATAGGATGACAAATAAGAATTAACCTTAACTACAATGACCAGTTTTAGTTAAAATAAATCAATTATAAAAATAAATAAATAAATAAATAAATTATAGAAACTAAAAATAAAGGATTGCATACTTAATTTCTAGTGCTCTAATAGAAATTTTATCATAATGTATACAATCTATTCTTCATACAGAGTAGGCCGATTTTAGGCCAATCAGATCACTTTCTTTTGGTATGATTAGGATAAAATGTCAGAAATGACATAAAAATGTCAGAAATGACACACTTACCTTCAGTGATACCAATTTAGATAGATCACCTATCTGGGATATGTTATTGTCTGATAAATCAAGGTGTTGTAGAGCTGCACAGCTACTCATTTGTTCCATGGCCTATCACAAGAAAAGCATTACACTAGTTCATGAACACAAAATCAAAAAATGAAATTCTTCCCTAGTTCCTCATAGCTGAATCTCTTGTCTCCTCTGCTTATTATTGGAAGGATATAAGCAGAGTTTAGCAAAAGGAAGTAGTAGTAATAACAGAATTTGGTAAATTGTTATATACCAAGCTTCTACCTTCATTATCCCTCTGAGAGGAGAGATCATATCATCCCAGATATTTATAGCTTGAAAAAACCTTAGTGATAACCCATGACAGTTGGTGTAGTATAGAGTTTACAAGTTAAGAGGGAAGTCAAACTTCATGGATTCAAATGCTGGCTCTGCAACTTCCTCATTATGTGACCTTAAGAAAGTTACTTTACTTCTCTGTATTTCAGTTTGCATTTACATAATAGACATACTTCATAAGCTGCCATGACACTGAATGAGTTAATATAGTTAAGGTGCCTAGAATAGCACCTAGCATAAATTAACAAGCGAGCTATTAATATCATTTAACTGAGTCCCCTTATCTAACATATCAAAAGATAAGACACAGAGATATTTATTACACAAAAATACGGAGTTACTAAGTGATGGAAGCAGGGTTAGAATCCAGATCTCTTGACTGTTAAGACAGTATGTTCTCCACCATACCATTAAACATTTACTTAGAGCTTAATTCAGCATGCTATAGTACCCCTACATTTCATTCTACTATTTGACAACTTTTCTAAGTATAATATAGATTCTTTGTTCAAAAAAGAATATCATACTGCATATTTGTTTCAAAATAATTTTTTTTCAGCTTATGTTAACTAAAATTATCCCTGAGAAGTGGGAATAGATACTTTCACTTCTTATTCTATTTATTTCTATACTGTTTGAATTTTTTTTACAGTGTATATTTTTTTTACAGTGAATATTTGTATAAATAAAAAAAAGAAAATGCAACTACTAAAAAAAGAAACAATTCACCTTCAGATTATTTCCTGCCAAATTCAGCCATTCCAAATGTACCAGGTCCTTCAGCCCTTCCACGTAGCCAATGCTATTATGAGGCAAATTTAACACACGGAGTTGGGTCAGTTTGGCCACACCCATCATTCGCACCAAACGATTATTAGCCACTGACAACTGTAGAAAGAAAACATATCATTATCTTAGAAATAAAATATGCATATTACTTTCACTTTTTTAAAAGATTTGTTTATATGACCAAACATTCCCAAATATACAAACTCATATTGAACTTCTCACATATTTTGTCTAAATACTCTATAGTGTAACTATTTGTTATTGTTGGTGTTCTAAGTTGTTCCTAAGCAATAGAAAATACACATAAAGCTGAGCAATCAGACCCTCTCCAACTGTTCAAAACATTTTTAACAGAGCAACTACTTGAGTAGGGCCCAATATATGGGAGGAGCCCAACAGACATTTGCTGACAGAATGAATGAATGAACTCTTTACCTCCACCATGATGTAAAAGGTTATCTAACAACACAATGTTTTGCCAACACAAAATGTTTTGTTTTCCTAAGGCTTCTTTTCCTAGTCTATTTTAAATGTGGCACATATGTGTTCATCTTCAAGGAAAATTGCCATGTAAAAATTTAAGGTAACATTTACTGCTTTCTAGGACTGCAGAGTTACTTTTTGTTAGGTTATTTTGTTGTTTTATAGAATAATAAACACGTGTAACTATTTCCTCAGATGGCAATACCTACCTGTATTAATCGTCGGCATTTCTCAAGATTTTCTAATTTAATAATCTGATTTTTATCCAGAATCAAAGTATGAATATCAGCTTCACAGGGTAAGTTTGGACTTAATTTCTGTAGCCCCTGTCCTGACCAGTTGACCACTGATCCTTGAAAATAGAAGAGAAATTGTTAGAAAACACAATAGCTGAGCATAGGAATAGAATTATATTCATAAAATCTCTATATTTAGAGTTAGAAAACACTAGAGCATAACAAATATCAAGATTTAAAAACTAAGGCAATCTAGTTCTAACTGACCACAGATTGAAAATGTTCACTTTCCCTCAGAAATATCAAATTATACCCAGAAACTTGAGATATTCTGTTCAAGTTTTTATGATATAATAATACTATGGAATTCTTCACATTTAAATATTAACTATTGGGGGCCTGGGGGTTCAGTCTGTCAAAGTACTGAATCTTGATTTTGGCTCAGATCATAAGTTAAGGGTGGTGGGATGGAACCCCCAGTCAGCTCCACCATTAAGATTCTCTTTCTCGGGATGCCTGGGTGGCTCAGTTGGTTAAGTGGCTGCCTTCAACTCAGGTCATGATCCAAGCATCCTGGGATCGAGTCCCACATCAGGCTCCTTGCTCAGCAGGGAGCCTGCTTCTCTCTCTGTCTCTGCCTGCCACTTTGCCTGTGCTCACGCTCTCTCTCTCTCTCTGACAAATAAATAAATAAAATCTTTAAAAAAAAAAAAAAAGATTCTCTTTCTCTCTGCCCCTTCCCCCAACCCCCCCCCATAGCCAGCACAGGTGTCTACTCTCTCTCTCAATAAATAAACAAATAAGCAAATAAATAAGAACTATTCCATATTTTGTGGCTAAGTAACGTTTGTCTTTTTAAAATGGAACTAATCTTTTGATAGAGATCAACCTGCTTACAACCTAACTACTAGTACAACCTAAAGTGCCTAAACTATTTTTAAAATCAATGTATAGTTAAGTTAATTTATCTACAAAATGGGAACAATACACCTAACTAATTAAATTGAGGTGGGGATGAAAACAGAAGCCACATGAACAAAACTTAGCCCCGCTCCAACCAATACAGCAATCAATTAAGTAATTTAGTTTCACAGACGTTCAAATCCTGGCTCCCTGATGAAGCACTGTGGTATCTTGGGCAAGTTATTGTTCGCTTTGGGGCTCACTTTTCCACTCTACAAGATACGGGTGATAATAATATCTGTCTTATAATGTTGTTCTACAGAAAGAATGAGATCATGTCAAAAACAAAACAAAACACTCAGAACATCGTCTGGCTCATATAAAAAGTGTTCTGTAAATGTTTACTGCTATTCGGGGCGCCTGGGTGGCTCAGTGGGTTAAAGCCTCTGCCTTCAGCTTGGGTCATGATCTCAGGGTCGTGGGATTGAGCCCCACCCCCCCACCTGTCAGGCACTCTGCTCGACAGGGAGCCTGCTTCCTCCTCTTTCTGTCTCTGCCTGCCTCTCTGCCTACTTGTGATCTGTCAAATAAATAAAATCTTTTAAAAAAAGGGGGGGGAGGGGGTTACTGCTATTATTGTCAGTCAGTTTCCCTTGGTGGGCTGAGGAGGTGGAGTTTAAGAGAGGCCGATATCAAAAAGGGGTGGGGCCACAGAAACTGCCAATTTCAAATTTATACACAGATTAAGATTACTGTGGGAAATAATTATGCGAGACTGCTCTCCTGAAAGGTTTCAACGTGTTTTCATTGTCTAATGGATTCCAGCATTTGGGGATGGTCATGGGGATTCCCGGAGAATTTGGTGAAAGCTGTGTACTGTCCAAGGAAAATGTAGTCTTTGCACACAATTCCACGGGGTCGACAGACCTCTTAGAACCATCGATGCTCCTCACCCCCATTAAGAACTCACGGCCCCCAGATAATGACCCCCTGGTCTAAACTGTGAAAAGAGGCCTTAACCCTCAGCCCCGCCCCCGATCCCGAAGGCTGCTGCGGAGCCTTGGAGCTGTAACCAAAACAAAGGAGCTCGGCTCGTGCCCGGCGACTCCCGGCCACAGAAGTACCTACACCTCACGCTCCGCTGGGTAGCGATCAAACCCGATCCCAGGACATGGTCTGCAGAACAAGGCGTGGATATCTGTGGGCTCTCGGTCACCCTGAATTTTATCACGGCCAAGGAACACTTCCAAAAAAGGGTTTAACGTATAAGAGCTCTCGGTATAAGAGCTATGTTTGAAAGAGGGTTTCCTGAACGGGACAGGAACACAGAGGATAAGGGAGACGCGTAAAGCGATATATGGAGATCCGGGAATTTTCACTTGGGCATCCAGAATTCAAAGTAAAAATCCAAGAAAAGTCACCGCAGTCCGAAACCCACCATCCACGCAGCCTCAGAAGCGCGGGAGCTAAGGTGCCTGGCCGCGCGAAGGACCCTGGGGATGTAGTCCCCAGCTAGGCCCTCTCCTCAAAGCCGCAGAGCTAGGCAGCACCCCGGAACTACAACTCCCAGAGGGCAGCGCGGCTTCGCGACGCCCACAGCCCCGCATCTTAAGAACTGGTACAGAACTGCACCCCCAAACCCAGGTTTCTTCTCTCGACCAGGTAAGTATTTAATTTAGTTCCATGGTGTAAACTTTGGGATTCAAGGGTGGGGATGTCGCCTTACCTTCTCCAGGAGGCAAAGCCGGGTCGACGCGCGCCACCGCCATACTTCCCGCTTGCTAATAATACCAAGCAACCGTCCTCCAGCTGCTCGGTGGAGTTTGGAGTCAGGAGGAGGGAGCCGGAAACTACAGCTCCCAGGATGCACGGCAATCAGACGGCCCAATTGGCTGCCTGCGTCTAATGATGTAAAACTCAGGTTTAGAATCTGAACCGCAGTGTGTTTAGGAACCCTGATCTGACAGATAAGCCAACTATTGTTAGATGATCTTTTCGCTCCCTTTTCTAGATGTTTGTGAAATTTAACACTTTTACCTTTGAGATTATTATAATGTCGCTATTTAATGCAGATCGAATTTCAGCGCTCTCTGCTACAAGCCTCTATGGCGGCTGCCCCTTTTGACAATTCTGAATCAATTCAAAGTTTTCTACTCTGCTATAGGAATGACTTGGGCAATCTTGTTGAGATAGTCAAAATGGATATATTTCACTTGAAAATTTAACACATTCCCAGATAGAAGGTTTTGTGCAGTATTTTTAAGTGGTTCTTTAATATTTAACAGAACTTTAGACCTGAGGGTATATCTAATAAGTATGAACCTGGAATTTTGGCAAGGAATATACGAAAGAATTTTACAGTATAGTCTCCAAACTCAATAATTACATTGCCTAACTCGAGGGGAGTAAGCTCACACTTTTGCTTTAACTATTACCTGCTAACTAGTATGATTTTAACTATTAACACAAGATCTTAGCGAATGGAGAAAGAAATGGAAACAATCTTCAAAGAAGACTTGAAGGAGGATGTGAAACTGAGCTAGGACTTAGTAGATGGGTAGACTCTAAACAGTTCAGAAGTAGATGAAAAGACATTAGCATAGGCTGCAAGGTGGAGTCAGGTGGTAATGAAGGTACTCTCATAGGAAATGAGAGACTAACCTAATAGCAGGACAGAATGTACAAAGGGAACTTCCAATCTCTATTACACATGCCTCCATTCCCTCTTGCAACCTTTATTCTGATCTCCCCTCTTTCTGAAACAGCAAGGTACCAAATCTGACAATTTGTGTTTGGGAAAATGCACTAACTAACACTTTTAGATTTCTAGGCTTTTGATTCTGTGAACTTTCCCTCCTTTCTGGGTTCTCCTCTGATCTCTGTGACTACACCCCCACCCTTAACTCTTTTTTTTTTTTTAATTTCAAGTGTTTATTTAAATTTCAATTAGTTAACACATATGGTAAAATGAGTTTCAGGTATAGGGATGCCTGGGCGGCTCAGTCGGTTGAGGGTTTCTTGATTTTGGTTCAGGTCATGATCTTGGGATTGTGGGGACTTGGGATCCAGCCCTGCGTTGGCCTCCATGCTCAGTGGGAAGTCTGCTGGAGATTCCCTTTCTCTCTGCTCCTCCCTCCTGCTGTCACTCTAAAAAATAAATACATGTGTTTTTAAAAAACTGAGTTTCAGGTGTAGAATTTAGTGATTCGTCACTTACATATAACACCCAGTGCTCATCACAAGTGCCCACCTTACTACCCATCACCTATTTAACCCATTGCCTTGCCCACCTCCCCTCCGTCAAGCCTAGCATAATCTATCTGGCCTCATCCTACCTCTCACCGTTCATTCCACTACTTTTCACTTGGTGTTTTTGAATGAGGGATTGACAGAATGAAACTTGTGTTTAAAAAGGTTAAACGGCTCATATAACGAGGAACTGAAGAGTAGAACAGTGGCAGGAAGGAGACTGTTGTAATAGTGGATGGTAACCTTTAACAGCAGTTTCAGGAGAGCATTATATACAAGTTTAGATAACACAAAGAGATGGGAAACTAAAACAACATTTGTGGATAGTGCAATGTATCTTGATAAAACACAGGAGGTTTTCTAATTAGGATGAAAGCTTATATTTTTTTAAAAAGTAAATGTAATAGGGACGCCTGGGTGGCTCAGTTGGTTAAGCAGCTGCCTTCGGCTCAGGTCATGATCCCAGCTTCCTGGGATCGAGTCCCACATCGGGCTCCTTGCTCGGCAGGGAGCCTGCTTCTCCCTCTGCCTCTGCCTGCCACTCTGTCTGCCTGTGCTCGCTCTCTCACGCGCGCTCTCTCTCTCTCTCTCTCTGACAAATAAATAAATAAAAATCTTAAAAAAAAAATTAACAGTGCTGCGATGCCTGGGTGGCTCAGTCATTAAGTGTCTGCCTTCAGCTTGGGTCATGATCCCAGGGACCTGGGAATCGACCCCACATCGGGCTGCCTGCTCGGCGGGAAGCCTGCTTCTCCCTCTCCCACTTCCTCTGCTTGTGTTCCCTCTCTCACTGTATCTGTCTGTCAAATAAATAAATAAAATCTTTTAATAAAAAAAAGTAAATGTAATAATAACTTTGAAGTTTTAAAGTTTTAAAACGGCAGAGTTCTTAATGATGCAGACTGGCCAAGTCTAAGGACCCAGAGGGGATCCCACAGGACCAGCCAACAGGATCCTTGGCTTCATGCAGGAAAGAAATCAAATATGAGCTGAGAGGAAGTGAGAGCAGAGTTTACTGAAGATATAGAGAGAGCAGATACAGATGGAGCATCTGGGAGACTCAGAAAGGAAAAGGAGAAAGCATCTTCTCTTTGCTTGGGGTCTGGGTTTTTACTGAGGATGGTGGTGAGGTATACATGTCCTGTCAGGTATCTAGGAACTGGTCAAAACAAGGGCAAATACTCAGGAGTCCTCCATAAATCACTTACGCCCTGGAGCCAGGGGTCTAGGTGTCAAGGTGTCTGGAGTCAGTGGTCTTGAAAATTATTCATGATGACCTCGACTTGTCACTGCTTAGATGTTACCTATTGTGCTGGAAGATGCCAAAAAAATCATTAACTCCTTGACATTTACAAGGAGGACACACAATTATTGGTATTTTAAGCCATGTGTAGGGCAGGATTTTAGATCCTAGCAAGAATATAAGCAGGAAAAGGAGCCAAAAAAAAAAAAAAAAAGTTTTCTTTCATGGGGTCCTTTTAGTTTCTGTCTCAATATAAAGAATTTTGATACTGTAAAGATTTTTAAATGTGCTAATTTTTACAATAAAAAAAAATCTTTATATGAAGGTTTAGGTGCATTTCTTCTTTGGTTAGTATTCATTGGTAGATTCTTTTTTTTTTTTTTTTAGATTTTATTTATTTATTTGACAGACAGAGATCACAAGTAGGCAGAGAGAGAGGAAGGGAAGCATGCTCCCCGCTAAGCAGAGAGCCTAATGCGGGGCTTGATCCCAGGACCCTGGGATCATGACCTAAGCCAAAGGCAGAGGCTTTAACTCACTGAGCCACCCAGGCGCCCCTCATTGGTAGATTCTTATGGTCCTACTCCCTTATCTGTGACCTATGACATGGAAGGAAAGACTGCCACTATGATATATTTATCCATGGGTTATCTAGAGATCCTAAATGAGCACTAACTCTCCTCATTATTATTTATTATTATTTAATAGGCATTACACACACATGATAACAAAACCCAAACAGTGCAAAAAGTTATACACTAGTAGTTTCATATGTTTTGTCTGTCCACCTGTCTGGAAGAAAGGCTGCAATTTCTTCAGATTATTGAAGTGGTCTGGAAATCAAAAAAGAAGGTTAGAACTGAAGTTAAAGAATTTCAATAACAAAATTTTACAATAATATTTGGACAGAGAAACTGGTTGCTCTTCCTTATTACTACAAAAAGGTTCCATTTGGGCTCTGTCCAGAGATTAGGGGTGAACAAATAGGAAGCTCTTCCAGATAGAGGAAACAAAACGGGATGGGGAACCAGTGAATGACTTTCTCCACCATGCCCACTGGATATAAACTGCTAGCTTACCATTCTCTAAAGCAATAAGATTTCTTTGGTAGACAGAACAGCCTTCAAGTATCAATTATCAATAAATAGATAAATTAATTCTAAATACATGCAAGGGCCAAAATAATGAATATAAAGGACTTAGCCATCTCAAGATGAGATACGAAAATTTTTATTTTTTCCTGGTATAATACGTCAGCTAATACCTGTGGAAAAGAAAAAGGTGGAAGTATAAATAAATTTCCAGAATAAAGCCTCTATGAAATATTTTTCAGGTGCCTTTTCCTAATTAACTGGGTAAAAGTTATCTTTTGTTTAAAAGAGTAATAAAGGAATCCCTGACATTTTATTTTATTCATCATGTCGTTTGAAGAGTTTCCAAAAGGAATTAAACCTATAAAAGTGATTCATCATATTCCCAGTTGAAAATTAAGTGAATGTGTAAATACTTTCCTTCATACTTGGAAAACTGCTTAAATCTCAAAAAGTTCATTTATGAGTGGGAGTTTTACTCCCCACCCCCAACTTGATTCACTTTTTTTTTTAATTAATTAATTTGAGAGAGAGTGAGCACAAGAGTGGGTGGGGGGCAGAAAAAGAGGGAGAAAGAGAATCTCAAGCACACTGAGTGCGGAACCTGGAACCCGATAAGGGGCTCCATGCAGGGTTCAGTCCCATGACCCGGAGATCATGACCTGAGCTAAAATCAAGAGTTGGTCCCCCAACCAACTAAGTCACCCAGGTGCCCTTTGATTCATTTTTTTAAAATGAGAGGGTATGACAGTTAATTTTATGTCAAGTTGGCTAGGCCACAGTACCCAGATACATGATCAAACATTATTTTGGATGTTTCTATGAGGGCATTTTTTGGGTAAGATTTACATTTAAATTGGTAGACTCTGAGTAAAGCAGAATGCCCTCCATATGTGGGGTGGCCTCATCCCAACATCTGAAGATATGAAGAGAACAAAAGACAGACCTCTGCCAAATAGCATGGAATTCTGTAGCCAACAGCCTTTGGATTTAACTGCAACATTAACTCCTTGCTGGGTTTCCAACCTGCCAGCCCACCCTGCTAGTTTTGAACTTGGCAGGCTCCATAATCATGTGAGCCAATTCCTTACAATAAATCTCTTCCTATATATATGTGTGTACATACTATTAGTTCTCTTTCTCTGGAGAACCTGTAATACAGGGGTGAGTGGGTAGGGGGAGGGGAAGAGGAATAATCAACTTCCAAGTAGCTTTTAAATACTGAAATATTTTTGGGGGGGTGGGGAGGCATGGAGCCCAACTTGGGGCTTGAATTCACAACACTGAGATCAAGACCTGAGCTGAGATCAGGAGTTGGATGCTTAGCTGACTGAGTCACCCAGGCTCCTCAATACTGAAGTTTTTATTCTGTAATTATATAGGATGGTCCACCTCATTTGGGGCTCTGTTGACATCATTTAGAGATATGAAAAATTTGTCCATTTGGAATAGACTTCTCTGAAGAGAAAGAAAATTCAGAGTTTAGGTGAATTATGTGCCTCTGATACATGGCATATAACAGTGTAGCTGGTGTAAGTGATCCATCTACAGTAACGATTAGAATAGCTTTGCTACATAGTTGCTTGTGTACAGAATGTAACACAAGTTTTCAAACCTAATTTAATTAAAAAAAATAATATCCAAAGGAGTCTAAATATCTCCAGATGTCCTCTTTACCCTTCAAAATACACTTTCTTTTTTGAAATAATGTAGCATGTATCTGTTTATTCTTAAAAATATATTATTGTAAAAATGTTAGAAAACAGGCAAGCAAAAAATAAAGTTTCTATAATCCTCCTACTGAGAGAAGTCACTGTTAAATGTTGGTGTGTTTCTTTTCAATCTCTCATTGGTGGGAATATATCTAGATCCTTGCCTCTCATATTTTTTAAAACAAAAATGATTATATACTATACATATTTTCAAAAAAATATGCTTTGAGGGGCACCTGAGTGGTTCAATGGGTTAAGCGTCTGCCTTCAGCTCAGGTCATGATCTCAAGGTCCTGGGATAGAGCCCCACAATCGGGCTCTCTGCTCAGCAGGGAGCCTGCTTCCCCCTCTCTCTGCTTACCTCTCAGCCTATTTGTGATATCCCTCTTTGTCAAATAAATAAATAAAATATTTTTTTAAAAAGTGCTTTGAAAATTTCCCTGTGACTTAATTTTGGCCATCTCATACCCTTTAAATTTTTTACTTTTTCTTCCTTTCCAATTGAAAAGATAATATCAAGCATAAATATATAAAGCATACTGATATGCTGAGGAATGCAAATATATGTGTCAGCTTTTTCTCTTCTGAAATTGTACTTTTAAAATTTTGAAATCACTAGGATTTCAAAATTAACCACAATACAAAGTCTATAATACAGAAGGAATATGAATAACAATCTCTTTAAAATACAAACTCCCAACGGTGCTTGGCTGGCTCAGTCCGTAGAGCATGTGACTCTTAATGTCAGGGTTGTGAGTTCAAATTCCACTTGAGCATGGAGCTTACTCAAAATTAAAAAAAAAAAAAAAAAGGAAGAGAGAAAACTAGAGAACAGAGAATGTTATGAAGAAAATCACAAATTCCTTTCATCCCTTCAAGTAAAATAAACTCAAAAGGCTACTTTATGTAGCTATTCTCCACAGGCAGTTGGGAAACTATGCCCTATAAGCTGAATCTACTCTACCTCCTGCTTTTGTACAGTCTACAGCTGATTACAGCTTTTACATTTTATGTAGCTGGAAAAAAGCAAAAGAATAGTAACATTTTATGACACATAAAATTAATTGCAATTCAAATTTCAGTGCCCATAAATAAAATATTTTTGGAATACAGCCATACATTTACAGAACAACAGAGTATTCATAATTGACCCCATATGTGTCATTCTTATCACTTCTGACTGCTGTTACATACTACAAATCACCAAAATATATTTTTACTTGACACCATTTCAAGTGCATGCATATCACCATACTGTGACATTTTATTATTTTTTTATTACTAACATATACCTATCAAGCAAAACAAAAAAAGAAAAAAGTAGACTTAAGATATTCCATCATCAAGATACAGTGAAATGTGATTATTTTATCAAATTAGATTGCAAAGCATTATGTTTATTATGCCATAACCATTATCTGTGCTTAAAGAATACAATATATGTCTATCTTACCAGACTAACCAGCCATCACAATAGTCCCAAATCACAGCAATCAATCAGAAAAGTTAGAAAAATTTAACAGATATCTCATCATAGTAAAATTTCTTCAAAGAAAAAAAGAAGAAGGAAGCCTGCTACCAAAGTAAGTTTTCAAGTAGCTCATTTTTTAGCCAAGCAAGGGAAGTCATTACTTTTGGTCTATTAATTAAATGATGTTTGACTACAGTCGCTTAAGAAATGTATCCAGAGGGTGTCTGGGTGGCTCAGTGGGTGAAGCCTCTGCCTTCCACTCAGGTCATGATCCCAGGTCATGATCTCAGGGTCCTGGGATCAAGTCCCACATCGGGCTCTCTGCTTAGCAGGAGCCTGCTTCCCTCTCTCTCTGCCTACTTGTGATCTCTGTCAAATAAATAAATTTTTCTTAATTTATTTATTTGTCAGAGAGAGAGGGAGAGAGAGAGAGTGAGCACAGGCAGACAGAGTGGCAGGCAGAGGCAGAGGGAGAAGCAGGCTCCCCGCCGAGCAAAGGAGCCCGATGTGGGACTTGATCCCAGGACACTGGGATCATGACCTGAGCCGAAGGCAGCCGCTTAACCAACTGAGCCACCCAGGCGTCCCAAATAAATAAATTTTTTTTTAAAAATGTATCCAGAAAAAATAAACTGGTTTAAGACCATTAGCCTTTAGGTAAGAATAGCTGCTTTAGGTGTTAACGCTCTGGGAGCAGCATTGATAGTCAATTTAAATTATTTAGTGAAGGAAAATTATTTTGAATGTTTTCCATGGCTCTTAATAAATGGACAGGTGTTACTGATACAGCTTATTTGTGCCTGTTTGTTCAGAAAGTCAATGTTTGAAATGACTGATGAATAGCCTCTATGAATAGGCTGCATGAAACAGGTGAGAATATTTGTAAAGAAGTTGAGAATATACTAACTGATTATACCTGAAGTGAAATCAGCTATGATGTGTTTCAACTTAAGTAGGAAAAGGATCAGCTTAACAGACTTAATAAAACACTTGTGAAAAGGTACAGTGTTATATACTATGGTTGCAACATCATTGTACTATCAGTTAACTGGTACTTTGTGGAAAAGCATTTGAATTTACCATGTGTTATTGAACCAGTAGTGCTAACAGTAAACTACACTTGTTCTCATGGACTTAATTTGCTGTCAGTCTATGAATTCTTGTCAGAATTAGCAGCTGAATTTCTGACTTGCCCTACTACACAGCATTTGAAAACTTTTTTTGTGATTTTTTAAAAAGATTTATTTATTTAGGGGCACCTGGGTGGCTCAGTGGGTTAAGCCCCTGCCTTCGGCTCAGGTCATGGTCTCAGGGTCCTGGGACTGAGCCCCAAGTCTGGCTCCCTGCTCAGCGGGGAGCCTGCTTCGCCCTCTCCCTTTGCCTGCAGCTCTGCCTACTTGTTCTCTCTCTCCATCTCTCTGTCAAATAAATAAATAAAATCTTTTAAAAAAAAGATTTATTTATTCATTCATTTGAGAGAGAGCACATGAGTACAAGCTGGGGGAGCCGCAGACAGAAAGGGGGAGAATCTCAAGCAGTATCCCTGCTAAGCACAGAGCCCAGTGGAGGGCTCAATGCCACAACCCTGAGATCATGAGCTGAGCTGAAATCAAGAGTGGGATGCTCAATGGAATGAGCCACCCAGGCACCCCTATAGGATTTTTTTAAGCTTAGGGTGAAGACTGAAATTGTTCTAAATGAAAAGAACCAGCCCCCCCAACCACTATTATGAAACACTGAGAGAAAGGCTTTAAAATTCATTTTTCAGGAACCTGGGTGGCTCCTTAAGTGCCTGCCATCTGGGACGCCTGGGTGGCTCAGTTGGTTAAGCAGCTGCCTTCCGCTCAGGTCATGATCCCAGCATCCTGGGATCGAGTCCCACATCGGGCTCCTTGCTCGGTAGGGAGCCTGCTTCTCCCTCGGCCTCTGCCTGCCACTCTGTCTGCCTGTGCTCACTCTCTCTCGCTCTCTATGACAAATAAATAAATAAAATCTTAAAAAAAAAGAAAAGTGCCTGCCATCAGCTCAGGTCATGATCCTGGGTTCCTGGGATCAAGTCCTGCATTGGGCTCCCTGCTCAATGGGGAGCCTGCTTCTCCCTCTGCCTCTGGTACTCCCCCTGCTTGTACACTCTCTCTCTCTCTGTCAAATAAATAAAATATTTTTAAAAAAATCATTTTGCTTATTTGCAAATTTTAATCATTTAATGATGCTTCTTAATGAACTCAACCTAAAATTGTAAGACAACACAACACTTAGATGCAAAACTTATTCTATGGTAAAGTCATTTTGACAAAAAATAACAAGTTAAAACAAGTTTTATAAGTTAAAACAAAAAGCAAGATCTCCATTCTCATGCAAATTTGCAATGGTTATACTTTCAAGCTCAAACTACATTTTTAGCAGTATTGAAAGACCTCCAAGCAAATACAAAGGAAATTTCCATATTTTGAGACCCATTTAACTGTGCAATTGAGCTTTCATTTAACTTTCAATTGGAAATAATTATTAATCATGCTAAAAGGAAAATATCCAAAAAATAATCTAATTCTATAACTGCCTTCTGGAAGATTGACATGTTCAATTACCATATGGATTGATATCAATATTTAGCAGTATTTATCTGGGTGAAAACATATTTTTTAAAGATGAAATATGTAAAAACCTCATTACAGGTCAGGATAAGCAAACAAACACTAGTCATTGATTTTGGTGGTAGGGAAAAACTTTGGACCCTAATTCAGAGAAATGTCTAGGGGTGCCTGGGTGGCTTAGTCACTTGGGTGACTACCTTCACCTCAGGTCATGATCTCCGGGTCCAGGGATTGAGTCCCACATAGGGTTCCTTGCTGGGCGGAGAGTCAGCTTCTCTCTCTCCCTCTGCCCCTCCTCCCACTCATACACGCTCTCTCTCAAATAAATAAATAAAATCTTTTAAAAAGAGAGAGAAATGTCCATCCTCCACCTCTCCCAAAAAGAATTTCATTTTTCTCTTTAGTAGACCTGTTTTATAAAAACTCATACTCAATACTGTGATTATATTTAAATTTCATCAAAGAAAATACTGTAAACATTTTTTTTCTCATTATATACCTATATAATGTCCTCAATCTTGCCTATTAGACCACAAAGCCTAAAATATTTACTATTTGCAGACCTCTGTTTTAGATGAACTAAAATCTGAGTAGGAAGTTAGTCTGTGGAAGGGAGGAAAGATTTCCAGCCAAAGAAAATAGCTTGAATAAGAACCAAAAGAATTAGTAGTGCCTGAGTGGCTCAGTTGTTAAGCATCTGCCATGGGCTCAGGTCATGATCCCAAGGTCCTGGAATTGAGCCCCTCATTGAGCCCCATATCCTGCTCCCTGATCAGCAGGAGGCCTGCTTCTCCCTCTCTCACTCCCCCTGCTTGTGTTCCCTCTCTCGCTCTCTCTGCATCAAATAAATAAAATCTTTTTTAAAAAATAGAATATATGAAAATAATAAGCAGTTACTACATATATACTGAACTATACAAACCACTACTCTTGCATTTTTGAGCCAATTGGTAATACCAGTTTCTTCCTGAAGATGGCTCCCTTTAATTATTTTCCAACATCTTATAATGAAAAATTTCCAATATATAGAAAATTTGAAAGAATTCTATAGTGAGCACTCATAAACTCACTACTTTGATTCTCTTATCAACATTTTACAATGTTTGTTTTACAACACATCTATTCAGTTATGTATCCCTTCATCCAGTTTGTTTTTTGACATTTCAGTACACTTCCCCCTATTTACTTAAGCCAGTGTTTAGTACTCAATATGTACCTGGTTTCCTTTCTTTTAAAGTAACAGCTACAAAAAAAAAAAAAAAGTAACAGCTACATACAATGAAATGCTCAAATCTTAATGAATATTTCCTGAGGTGTTGTGGGGTTGTTGTTTTTTTTTTAAGATTTTATTTATTTATTTGAGTAGGGGAGAAGAGCAGAAGGAGAGGGACAAGCAGACTCTGCGCTGAGTGGGGAGCTGATGCAGGGTGGTGGTAGGGGGAGAAGGGCAGGAGGGCTTGATCCCATCACCCTGATACCATGACCTGAGACCAACTGCACCACTTAGGCACCGCTAAACACTCTGATTTTTGACAAACTGTGTAGTAAACCCAAAACCTATACAAATATAGAACATTACACAGAAAGTTCGCTTGGTTACTTCCCACTCAGTCCTTCTCTTCTCACCCAGAAGCAACCACTGTTGTGATTTTTTTTCCCATCAAAATTTAGTTTTGCACCGTGTAGAACTCAATATATATAAAATCATACAGTAAGAATTTTTTTTTGGTAAGGCTACTTCCACTAAGCATAATGTTTTTGGTACTCATATGTTCATGGGTAAATCAAAAGTTCATTCCATTTTATCTCTGTGTAGTAGTCCATTGTATAGATATATATTATAGTTTGCTTATGCGTTTACTTACTAATGGGGCACTACATTGTTTCCTATATTTTCCTATATTTATTATGAACACAGCTGTTGTTCTTGTATAAAGTATTTAAGGTTTTTTTAAGATTTATCTTTTGAGAGAGAGGGTACACAGTGGGGGTAGGAGCAGACAGAGAGGGAGAGAATCTCAGGCGACTTCCCACTGAGTTTGGAGCCCAACTATGGGCTTAATCCCATGACTCTGAGATCATGACCTAAGTGGAAGGCAAGAGTCAGATGCTTAACTGACTGAACCACCCAGATGCCCCTTATCTTTAAAGTTTTGTTTTGTTTTTAAGATTTTATTTATTTATTTGACAGAGAGAGAAAGAGAGAGAGCACAAGCAGGCAGAGCTGTAGGGAGAAGGAGAAGCAGACTCCCTACTGAGCAGAGAACCCATTGTGGAGCTCGATCCCGGGATCCTGGGATCATGACTGGAGCTGAAGTCAGACACTTATGTGACTGAGCCAACCAGGTTCCCCTGTATTTTTAAAGTTTTGTTTATTTACATAATCTCTATACCCAATGTGGGGCTCAAAGTCATGACCCTGAGATCAAAAGTCATGGGCTCTTCCAAACTGAGCCAGCAGGTTCCCCTAAAGTATTTTTTAATTTAAAAAAATTTTTTAAATTACAGGATAATACAAATGATGCTTACCCTTCCTGTTTTCCAGGATTGAATTGTGGACTTAAATCTTTCTATCCCAAAGCACATTATAATTCTTTGAAACTTTTTATTACAGAAAAGTATTTAAAAGAGTCAGGGGCCTGGGTGGTTCAGTTGTTAAGGGGCTGGGCTGCCCTCAGCTCCGGTCAAGATCTTGGACTCCCTGCTCAGTGAGGAGCCTGCTTCTCCCTCTGCCTGAAGCTCCCCTGCTTGTGCGCTCTCTCTGGTAAATAAATAAAATCTTAAAAAATAAATAAGAAATTTTAAAAAAAATAATAAATAATAAAAGAGTACATAACAATGCAGAAAACTATTTTAATGATTCTCCTACCCAATACCAGCTTCAACTCTTATCCAGTCTTGGTCATTTTTTCATCCATACCCTTACCCACTGGCTACTCTCCCATTTTTTTTTTAAGATTTTATTTATTTGACAGAGATCACAAGTAGGTAGAGAGGCAGGCAAAGAGAGAGGGGGAAGCAGGCTCCCCACTGAGCAGAGAGCTCGATGTGATGTGATTCAGGGCTTGATCCCAGAACCCTGAGATCATAACCTGAGCCAAAGGCAGAAGCTTAACCCACCAAGCCACCCAGGCACCCCTGCTCTCTCATTTTAAGACAAATCCCAAACATTATGCTATTTCATCTGTAAATATTTAGTATGTATCTGAAAATATAAGAACACTTTTTAAAAATTGAACATGATCACAGTAAAATTAGAATACCTAAAGAACAGTACATTTTAATATCATCAAAAATCCAAATCAATATTCAAATTGCCCCCATAGTCTGTCCAGTATGTTTGTTCAAATCAGGCCTCAAATAAGACCCATACATTGCAATTGGTTGGAGAAGTTCTTAAATTTCTTTTAATCTGGGCACCTGGGTGGCTCAGTTGGTTAAGTGTCTGCCTTCAGCTCAGGTCATGATCCCAGAATCCTGGGATGGAGCAGGGAGTCTGCTTCTCCCTTTTCCCCCCTCTCTCTCATGAATGAATAAATAAAATACTTCTTAAAAATTTCTCAGGGCACCTCAGTGGCTCAGTCCATTGGGTGGCTACCTTCAGCTCAGGTCATAATCCCAGAGTCCAGGGATTGATCCCCACATCAGGCTCCCTGCTCAGCAGGGAGTTTGCATCTCCTTCTGACCCTATCCTTTCTTGTACTCTCTCTTTCTTTCTCTCAAATAAATGAATAAAATTTTTTAAAAACAATAAATAAAAAATAAATAAAATTTATTTTAATCCATAGGTAGAACCACCTTCAAGTTGTGCAACCAATGCAACTGAACGGGTCCTGACACTCAAAAGCATCCCACACTTGGGGTTTAATGCCCTGCATTTGCTGTCTTGGATAGCGATAATTGTATCTTTGAATTTGTGTTCTGTAAGTGAAGTACAATGGGAATAATAGGGCATGTGCCTGGGGTTTGGAGCCTCAGCTCACAGGCAGGTCCACTTCCTGCTGCTTCCTCACTTTCACACTGACTCCCAGCACCACACTCACCAAAACAAGCCTAATGGCCATTAATTCAGCAAGCAGCTTGATGCCCACCCCCATCCAGGACCTAGGTACATAACACACCCCAGGGGATTGCCCATTCACTGTGAGTTAGGAATACAGTGTAAGGAGATGGCCAGCTTGACAGCACCTCCCTCACCACCCCAGCCGTGGGTGGCGGTGCATAACATGTTAATCCAGACCTCACAGCAAGGGCAACCAAAGAGCTGGCTGGGCCTCATGTGTTCCAGTACATGCATCAAGTCACAAGGCAGGTCCCTGGGCACCTGTGAGGGGCTACATGACCCTAGGGAATGTCCTTGCCTGAGGGAGCATGACATTAAATAGCAAATGAGAAAACAGCATAAAACATCAAGAGATAGATTACTGAAGAAAGGAAATAGCTTAATATTTTATATCTGTATCCTTCTATTTGAAAAAGGGGGTCCCACTTTCATTTTCATTGGGTCCTGAAAATTTTTTGTGCAGGTGGTACCTGAATTTTGAAGACCAGTAAAATAAAATCTTCCTAAAATGCTTGGGAAGGTACTATAAATTCTGGGGTTTTGTGGACCAATTCCTGCTTGTACATCTGGACTCCATCCTCTACTCATATCCAGCTGGGCTTGAAGCTTGTAGAAGCCAAGTGGTTTTCTTCTCTCTCTCTCTTTCTTTTTCTTTAGTGATCAAACATTAATCAGCAGTGATTTAAAACCAAGAGAACTGTATGGATGTCAGTTGCCTAAATTCATCAAGCCATGGAAGCCTGAGGCATCCATCTGCCTACAGTCTATTTGGAGAATGTCTTCCAAGTATACCAGGTATTCTGAAAAGCTGGTCAGAGCTGGTCAGACTGTCAAATTCCTCCTCTTTGCTTTTCAATTCCATGCTGATCTCTATTAATTCTTTTTTTAAATTTTATTTTTCACCCAAGGTGGAGTTCAAACTCACAATCCCAAGATCAAGAGTCGCATGCTCCACTGACTGAACCAGCCAGGTGTCCATTAACTCATTCTT